>MJEU01000054.1:0-128237 GCA_001748505.1 Sporisorium iseilematis-ciliati | reverse complement strand
AGCTGTGCCTCGACACGAGCGCATCGAGCTGCTGACGAGCAGCGCTTCGACAAGTGCGCGCAACTCGCCCGCCACTGGTGCAGGAGATGTGATCGACCTTACGCTGGACAGTGACGACGAGAGCGAGCCCTCAGTGCCAACGCGACCTGCAGCAGCAACCAACGGTGCGCACGCGCATGCATCAAGCAAGAATACGAGCAGCGGCAACGGCCATCAGGCGAGCATCAACTCCACCGGCAGAGGTGGGTTTACCAACTATTCCAACGCTTCCGCTACTCCGAATCGTGCTGGATCATTCGTAGCGGTCATGGCACGCGCCGAAGCGACACCGGAAGACGAGCAGATCCGTCGACCAGGCAAACGCCCGCGCACGGATGGAATACCCACGCCGAGTGATCCGAGGCTCGTCAACGGCAGACGACCTGGAGACAGTGCGGAGGGCGCTGCCAGGAGGACTTCATTGCCAGCATCGTACTTGGATGCTGGCGCGAATGGCAGTAACAGGAGCAACGGGAGCGTACATGGTGCGGCCAATGCAGGCGGAGGAGGAGCGGCGACGAGCTCGGGAGCAAGGGGAACGTATCGCGACCCGGGAGCGGCGCGAGGCGGAGGAGAGGACGACGATGGGGACGATTCGTGGATGGAAAATGCCAACGCCAGCGATCAGGATCACTTCCAGAACGAGGACGAGTGGTGGAGTTAGAGTTGGCGCAGGTGAATAGGCAGGCGATGGTCGTCCATGGCACATCACAAAGAAGGGAAGAAGGTTGTCGACGTTCGAGACGGTGTCAGCAGTGACCAAAGCTTGCGTAGCGAGGTCGACAGCGTCGTGCAGTTGGCAACCCACCATACACCAGCATACCAACACTATCGACGTGTCACCAGCGCCGATAGCAAACAATCGCATAGCAAAGCAAAGTTTCCGAAATCAAACGAGATGTGTACGTGTAGCTTGTACTTTTACTCTGTGTACTTCTTCAATTCATCCACACATGCACACTTCCTTCTGGAACAGTCTGTGCGTGTCTCGGTGTGAGATGTTAGGAGAGGCAAGGCTGGTGAAACAGGAGTAAGAATGCACATAGCTGATGCTGTACACGACTCGCTTAGTGTGTGTTGGTCTGGATCCACGAGGCTAAAGAGTGAGAACTGGGGTTCGAGCTGGATTGGTGCGTAAGATCGGTCGTGGTTGACTGGTAGTCACGAGGCTGTCAAGAGTGATAAGCGATGCCCGCTTGGGCGAGAGAGACAGCGAAACAAAAGAATGTCGGCTGTGAAGATCGACGATGGTATCGGCCAACCGAAACGCAACGCTTTCTACGCGCCCCGCCTCTTAGTCTGAACCGACGCGCGACGCGTAGATTGCATCCCGACGCGTTTAGAGATGGCATCAGGCACTAAACGAGTGTAACGCTCATGCAATTTACACGTCGACCAGAATCGAGACGCGTCAGCTTTCTGACACAGACAAAGTGTGGATTTTTTTCCTTTTTCCTCGTGCATTCGGCAATTTTTTCTCTCTTTTCTCTGCGATTTCATACTCCTCCCGCTGCTGCTCGCTTGAAAGTTTTCATCTCTGGTCGGGACGGGAAACGCTCTCTTTTTTGGATGGGATGCATAGGCACAGCGCTGCACAGCACAGCACAGCACAGCACAGCACAGCGACCCTACAGCTAACTTTACTTGGGTGTCCTGCTCGAACCGCATTGCCTCGTCCAACCAAAACAGTTCCCGAGAGCGCAGCTGATTGTGATTAGCAACCCAAAAAAACAGAGCATCCGCGTTCCGCTTTCCCTTTTCCAGACTCTCTCCTCTCTATCATCACCTCCACCATCACCACCACCGTCATCACCAACATCACGCATTGTGTCACTTTCCTACTCTCACCTTTCTAAAGATCACACGGACCCTGCATCCATCCGTCAATCCGCCAATCTGTCACTCCTTTGATCTGTT
The DNA here is from genome assembly GCA_001748505.1 of Sporisorium iseilematis-ciliati. NCBI lineage: Eukaryota > Fungi > Basidiomycota > Ustilaginomycetes > Ustilaginales > Ustilaginaceae > Sporisorium > Sporisorium iseilematis-ciliati. The sequence goes on along the minus strand of MJEU01000054.1, from coordinate 126,281 downwards.
CTACCACCATCGACTCTATCGCAAACGGATCTCCAACTACCTTGTGTGCGACATAGACCAAACATTGCATGCTTGCATCTACACCCTCACTCCAACTGCCTCCCTCTTCGACACCTACAACCACCACCACCATGACAACATCATCATCGAGCAGCAGTGCTAGCCCAAGACCGAGGCGGCACGAGGTCGAGATCTACGCACATGCGCTCCGCACACGTCTCCAGTTTGCTTCCTTCAAAGCGTTGAATGGCGTCGGCAAGACGTCGCTCTCGGATCTCACCTCTACTCCTTCGACGAATGTACAACCACTCGCTCCAAGTCTGGCGTCCAACAACCAGCCCATAGACCACTCGCAATCGAGCTCCTTCTCTCCTGCCACCACACCAGCCCTATCGCAAGGAGAGTCGCTGCCCAGCTCGTCTCAGTCTTCGACCCGCTCCACTCGCTCCATCTACCTCGACATCTTTGGAACCGACTTTCGACCGTCTTCGTCTGCCACCCCTTCATCATCCAAACCCTTCTCGCGAGCGACATCGTTCGCTTCCACCTCGACACCCTCCAAACGTCCCGCCCCCAGCTCGTCCACCTCGACCCGATCGCTGTTGGACAAGACTGCATCGTCCCCGCAGCTCGGCTCGCCGGAGCGCAAGAACGGACGTTTCGACTGGCACAACAACCCCACACCTGCCATGGTAGCCCACGAGACGAAGCTCGCCGCGCAGGAGCCGTTCGCTCTACCCACCGGATCACCGTCCAAACGACGTAGGGAGGCGAGTCACAATGCGTCGTCTTCTGCGGGCAATCTGCTCAACACGCCGAGGAGGTCACGAATGCAGAGCGGCGGGTTCTTGCCGAATGGTCACCCGGCATCGTCGCTTGCCCAAGATCTCGGGTTGACCGCACCGCGTACGCCGCGCTCTCGGCATGCTTCTTCGGGTCGACACGTGTTTGCGCTGCAACCTCAGCCGTTGGGCGGCGGTGAGCAGGACCAGGCGGAGAGGGATCGGGTGGCGACGACGCTGGCAGCGCTGGCCGAGGCGAGGAACAATGCCAGCAGTGGGTCGGATTCGAGCTCGGGAGGCAGCGATCGTCCGCATACGCCTCCTGCGGCGCAGCAGCAGCAGCAGCAGCAGCAGCAGGGGTTGGGGATCTTTGCTAGTCCGTCGGTGAGAAGGGGTGGTGGTGCGGTTGCGTCGTCGGCGGCGGGGCAGGGGCAGGGGGGAGGAAAGAGGCATAAGCGAAATGTTTCGTGGAGCGTCTTACCGACGAGTGCTGCGGAGGAGGAGGAGCGTAGAGAGCAGGAGCGGGGTGAGATGGACGAGGCAGAGGAAGGTGAAGATCGAGCCGCAGCCGACTACCTTTTGTTCTTAGCGTCGTCGCCGTCGCCTTCGTCGATCAAGCGGTTCAGCGGGGATGCGGAAGGCGTAGGTGGTGCGGGGATCCTGTCGACGCCTGCGCAGACTTCGCTTTGGGATCCTTTCCAGACGTCGTACAACGGGAGTAGTGGTGGAGGTGGAGGAGGAGGAGGCAACCGTCGGAGTCGCATGCAGAGCGGTTTGGGATGGCCGAGACACACCAACTCGGCGGTGGCGACACCGCTGACGCCTCCGCCGTCGGCGAGGAAGCTCGTCCGACCGTCTGTGTCGTCCTGCGAAACGGTAGGGTTGGGGTTCGACGCTTCCACGCTCTCGTCTGCGTCTCCCTCGCTCGATCCGAGTACGCCCTCGGCCAACGCGGAAGAGTACATGTTGAAGCGTCGCTGCTCCCACGCACCAGAGGAGGGGTCGCCGAGGACGCCTCCTCCTTCGACGACGTTTGCGGCGCGGCGCGATTCGTCGTCGTCGTCCATGTCGCACTTCGATTACGGCGGTGGCGGCGTGACGACGCCTCCGAACGCTCCCGGGGCGCCGGGGGGCGATACGAGTTTCAGCTATGCCGATTTCGTCAATGTCTCGCCGAGTCCGCAGCCGCCGAGCACGGGCAGGTTCGGTGGAGGCTTGGGGTACTATGCGGCGATGGCGGCGGCGAACAGTAAGACTCCGACGCGGGTGAATCGGTTTAGGTTTGATCGTTAAAATACAGCGATCAGTGGTGGACCGGTACCGTGTTTTTCTAGCTGTATGATCTTGGGAGAGCTGTCTATTCTTCTACATACCCCTTTATTGTATTCTCATCTTGTAGCTTAGAAAAACTGTATCAAATCTTAGCTTCTCTGTTGAACAGCAGTCTTGCCCACCCGATCGTCTCTTGCGCGGTCTGTGTTGTGCGCTTCGCTCGTGGAGAAGCGACCAAAGAGTGGCCGCGACTGGCCGCGTCGAGTAGCGATGGACGGGCTCCGTATCTGATCACCACTGCGGCTGGCGCACTGCGTTTGATGGTTCGGAAAGTGCTCAACTCTGAACGGCGACAGACACGAATCACACTCACACACACACAACCGTCATCCGCATCAACAACAGCTCACCATTGAACCCCCCGTCTCTTCACGCTGCAGCCACCACCTCCTCCCCCACCTCCGCATTCGCCTCTTTGCCCACAACTTCTCCATTTCCCCTCCCTGGCGACGCAGGCGGACTAAAAATCGCATCCACATCCTGACCCAACTCAAACACCAACGCCTGCTCCAGCGCTCGCGTACACTCGCTCTTGACCACCTTGTCCTCGCTCTCCAACTGGTCCAGCCTCGCCCACAGCCGCTCGTTCTCCTTCCTCGCAAAGTCGAGCTTCGCCTTTTCCACCAGATACCTCGTGCGCGCGCTGCGGATCGCTTGCTGCGCAGCCTCCATCGACTCGTCCTCTTCGGCTCCGAACCGCGACGATCGTCTGCGCGAGCCGCCGTTGGCAGCCGACGACGACCGCGTCCGCCTCTTGGCCGAAGCAGACGGGACGAGGTCGGGATCCGAGTCGCTATCGTAGTCGTTGGCGCGTGTCCGTTTCGACTCTTCGCGGCGCACCTTTCGGCGTTCTCTTTCTCGCACATCTTTGGCCCAGTTGCGGAGTGCGCGGCCGAGGATCTGTTCGTTCTGCTTGCTCTCGTCACCAGCCAGACGCGATCGGATGCCTAGCTCTTCCGCCGTCATGGTGTACAGGTTGGCATCTGCGCTCGTCGTCTTGTCCGCTTCGTCGCCGGCGAGCTCGAGCAGCTCGTCGGCCAACACATCGGCTCCGGTCATCTTGGCAGGGGTTGCTGCACTGTCCGCCTCTCCTGCAACCAACACGTCTTCGCTCTCGTCTTGAGTGGTAGCAGCGGCCCTCCTCGAACCGGGCGTGATGATGCCATGCTGAACCCTCATGTGTTTGCTCAATGCATCCGATCGTGTGAACGACTTGTCGCACTCCGGTCGAGGACAGGTGAAAGGTTTTTCACCGGTATGGCTTCGGAGATGGCTGAGTAGAGCGAATCGAGAGGTTTGAGGTTTGCCTTTACGGATGCAGCCGGTCCACTCGCACATGTACTTGCTCTTGTGGATGCCAATGTGCTGGTGGTGCAGGTGGTCGATGAAGGGTTGGAGACTGGTGAACGTCGAACCGCAGTCGTTCCATTGGCAGGTGACTTCGGCGTCGGCAGCAGCAGCTGCGGTTGAAGAAGGTTGAGGAAGGGTCTCATCTGCGAGTTCGTCGTTTTCGGGTGGCGAGGCGGAGCGGAGGCGTTGTGCGGCTGCTGTGGTGGATTCGTCTGCTGCACCAGCGCCTCCGCCCTCGGAGCCAGAGGTGGAGATGTCGGAGAGTGACGGTGAAGGTGGACGCGCGGGCATAAGAGTCATGGGTTTGGAGCGAGAAGGCGGTGGTTTGTGCGGTGACGAGGGAGGGTTGGAGATGCGACCGTTTCCGAGAGAGGAGGCGGGGGACGGGGAGCGCTCGGGAGCTGCGGACGAGGTGTGTCGACGCGATGGGGTGGCTGAAGCGGAGGAGGTGCTGGGCGCTGCGTTGTCGACAATCTTTCTGCGAGGCATTGTGACGGCGCAATATGAATGCTTTTGCCTTGATTGCTCGAGAATGGCTCGTTGATGTGATCGAGTGATAGCGGTAGCTGTCGTGCGCCGTCGCCAGTGAGCAGTGCTGAGTCGATTCGGCTCCTCCGTGCGGAGCTGTTGGGGTGAGGATGCTAAAGCCGGAGCAACCCTGTGAATGCGTGTGTGTGATGGTTGGAGAGGAATGGCTCAGTTGCTCGGCAGTCAAAACGCGCTGGCTTGATCCGAAGGTTGAAGGAAGATGAAGGCAGTCGTTAGTCACAAGTCAAAGCGCAGCCACAGACAATACTCTGTAGGCACTCGATATTCGAGATCCGAGAGATTGAGAACGCGACTTTGGCCGCAAGAAGAAATTGACGGCCAAGCCACAAAAAAGGAGCGAGTCAGCCTCTGCCTCCCCGCACGAAAGCGCACGAGCCTTTTTGCTTCTGTCTCTCTGTCACCATCGGCTCTTCCTTGTGATCACATCTTGATCGACTACACTCGCTCTTTCGTCGGCACATCCGAATCATTTCATCGGCAACGAGCATCAAAGACTTGGTCGATTGTTCTCACGCTCCATCTCTATCCCGTCGGCTTCAACTCACACACAATGTCGGACCCATCCGCCTCCTCCTCATCATCTTCAGCACCGCAGTGGTCCAGCGACCGATTCTTCCAGACCCAATCGCCACCTGCCAACCTCTCGGAAGCCTCCTCGGCTGCCTCCGACTTTGTGCAGCGACACATCCGAGAAGGGCGTCGCGTGGTGCTCGTCACGTCGGGCGGCACCACGGTTCCTTTGGAGAAGAACGTGGTGCGCTTCCTCGACAACTTTTCCGCAGGCACACGAGGCGCCACCTCGGCCGAGTACTTTCTCTCCGCCGGGTACGCGGTCATCTTCATGTCTCGCCAACACTCTCTGGCTCCGTACACGCGGCATTACAGTCACACCACCAACCCGTTTTTGGATCTGCTCGCGGATCCGGCGACCCACGTCCACACCGACTCCTCGCCCGTCTCGGCTTCGGGCGAGGACAACATCACCGTGCTGAAGCAGCACGTGGCTCACCTGCGGCCCATCCTGTCCGCCTACCACCACGCCAGGACGAGTGGCCTGCTGCACACCGTGCCGTTTGTCACGGTCAACGACTACCTGTGGTTGTTGCGGGAGATGTCGAGGGTGATGCAGCCGTTGGGCCGGCACGGCATGTACTATCTCGCCGCGGCGGTGAGCGACTTCTTCATCCCCTCGACCAACGTGCCCGAGCACAAGATCCAGTCGGGCAAAGGCTCGTTGGTCATCGAGATGGATCAGGTGCCCAAAGTTTTAAAGCCCATGGTGGAGCAGTGGGTGCCAGAAGGCTATTTGGTCAGTTTCAAACTCGAGACGGATCCGAAGCTGCTCATCCCCAAGGCGGTAGGTGCGCTGCAGAGGTACGGACATCAGTTGGTGATCGGCAACGATCTGAATAGGAGGAAGTTCGAGGTGGTGTTTGTAGAGAGGAAATCGAGCAATACGAGCACAGAGAGGCCAGTGGAAGAGGTGCAAGTGGGCGACGACGTGTTCAGTGCCACCTGGATGCGCTTGTCGCAGGACGGCAAGGGGACGGAGGGGGGAGGAAAGGGTGGCGAGAAGGAGTTGGAGGAGGACATCGTTAGAGAGCTGTGTAGACGCCATGAGTTGTGGATCTCCAAGAGTTCGAGTAGGATTTGAGAATGTAGCCATATCACCGATTTGCTCGGATTTCGCCAGGGTGCTGTGTAGCGGTTCCGTGGATTGAGATTCTAGACATGCGTCGAACGGGATCGCTACAGCTGGATAGCACTCTACAGCCCAACACATTGACGCCAGTCTCTCTCTCTCGATGCAGAGAAGCGCAAGGAGGCAAACAAGTGCTCGCCGCTTCGACTAGCGTCTCGCACGTTTGCCTTTTCCGACGCGGAACCCATTCTGCAGCCCAAAACCCCGCCTAAACCAGTGGCGGAATCTGCGCATAGTTATCGAAGACAGTGAAGAGGCGATCAAGACCGAGGCGATCGTAAGGAGGTTCACCGACAAGCTCCCAGTTCGCGTTTATACAGATGGATCGGCAACAGACGTAGACCTGGCTGCGGTGTTTGTCGCCTATCCTTTCGATGGATCAGCGTCATGGGAGGGAGGAGCGAGTCTGGATGCGACACATTGGCGAATCCTCAAGGCAGAGTTGTATGGTATATACCTCGCTCTTGCGTCACTAAGAGGAAAGAACATGCAGCAGGTGATAGTGTTTAGCGACTCGAAGCATGCGCTGCACCGCTGGGGGAAGAATTGGATTGATCATCGCTCGTCAGGCCAGCATCTCGCACAACTCATACGCGATGAGGTTGAGCTTCTAACCAAAGCGGGAATGCCTCGTGGTGGATCCCAGCTCACAAAGGCTCTCGGGACTGACTTCGAGGATGCCCCCAACAGACCACATCAACCGCACACACACACAGCCACCAAAACAAATCTCGAAAACAAAAGCATGCATTCATCGCAATACATCAAGCGATCAACGTCGAACCCCCTTCTCGCACCAACCCCACTCTCCCTCCTCATTCCCCTCTACCAGTTCTTAGCATACACCCAAGCCTTCTTCCAAACCGGCGCGCCCTCAACCTCCGCCTTCGCCCTCTCCTCATCCTGCTTCCACACCAACTCATCCTGCTCGTCAAACTCCCGCACATCCGTCAGCAGGTCCACCTCGTCCGGCCTGATAAACTTGGTCCTGTGCCACAGCTTCCACCCGATCAGAATGATGAAGAAGATCGGCAACCCGATATAGTTGGTCAAAAACGTCCTCCAGTTAAACGTAAACAGGAACGCCGCCCAGCCTTTGAAGAACACGACGATGCTCGTGAAGACCACGGCGATGTACGAAGAGTATGGTTGGAACGGCGCTTGCCACGGCAAACTCTCCCTCGCCATCCCTTGCGCCTTCATCGCCTTCATAAAGTGGATGTGCGAGACGAGGATGCAGATCCAAGTCAAGCCGCCAAACATGGTCACCGACGCAACCAGGTACGAGAACGTCTGAGGTCCGCCCGAAGCCAGGTTGATAAACGCAAGCGCGCAGAACAAAGCGGTTACCGAAAGCGCTACGTAAGGCACACCCCGCTTGTCGACCCGACGGAAGATCTTGGGCGCCTTGCCGTCGATCGCCAAACCGTACAGCGTTCGCGCTGCAATGTACTGGTCCGAGTTGGCGGCGGAGATGCAGAAGATCAAAATGGCAGCGTTGATAATGTCCGGAAGAACCTTGATCTTGGCGCGAATGATGGCGACGACGAAGGGAGAAGCAGCGGCAGAGGTTCCCTTCTTGTTGGCGTTGAGCAGCTCAGGAGCGTTACTAGGGACGACCATACCGACGAGCAATGCACCTGTAAATAAAATAAAATGAAACGGACAAACCTATTCTGTCAGCACTTTGAACCCACATATGAAATTATGCACCGCCACTTTTTCCAACCCAACCGACTGGAAGAGCCCACCACCCCGCCATTTGCATCCCTTGAACAAGGTATACGAACGTTTCTCGATGGCGAGGAGGCGTTTCGAGGGCTCGAACGTCGTTTTTCGAGGCGTTTCTACTAACCAAGGATATAGAAGAACGCAATCCTAAAGAATGTCTTGCGAATCGCAGAGGGAACCGATTTGCGCGGATTCGCCGCTTCTCCAACGGTAACACCGACCAGCTCGGTACCAGTGTACGCAAAGAGGGCGGTGACCATTGTCGACCAGAAACCGAGGAACATTCCCTTGGAACCCGACGTCTTGGGGTACGAACGGAAAGCGAGACCATCCTGGAAGTTGCGGAATCCAATACGATCCTTTGTAGGCGATCCACCGAGGTCGATGATGAGCAGCAACAAGATGAGTCCGGTCATGGTAATGATTTTCACCAACGACAGCCAGAACTCGACCTCACCGAACCATTTCGGTCCACCAAAGTTGAGCGCGATAATAAGAACGGTAACGATGGCGATCCAGATACCACCCGAGAGGTCGGCGTTCCAGTATCGGATAACGAGCGCGGCAGCGTTGATGTTGTTGGCCGTGACGACGAGGTATTTAAAGAGGTAGTTGTAACCGGTAGCAACGCCAAATTCGTCACTGACAAACCTCGTAGCGTGACCTGCGAAACCCCGTGGGTGGGGCATGTAGGTCGACATTTCACCCAGCGCAGACATCACAGCGGCACAGCAGAAGCCCATGACCGTGTAGGAAATCAAAATGGACGCCGGACCACCGTTAGCAAGACCAGAACCGGTACCGATGATCAAACCGGTACCAAGCGCACCGCCGATCGCAATCATCGAGATCTGACGGCCCTTGAGCGCACGGTGGAGCTGACGCTCCTCGGGCTGCTCCTTGAGCGACGAAGTGACGCCATCCTGCTCGTAGCCTTTGACCTCGCTGCCCGAGTGCGAGGCCTTTTCCTGGTTGTAGGGGGATTCGGCGGTGATGGGGTCGTTGGGTGCCATGGTGGCGAGGGGGTGTGGCGCGGATTGGATCCGGGGGTCCAAAGGGGTATCGTCTAGTAGAGGGAATACAGGCTGTACCCTGGAGATGGTGGTCGAGAAGCAAAAACGGAAAGCGAGGATGTGACAAGGAGGGACACGCGGAAAGACAACAGACACCCACCACCTTTTTAAAGCAATTTGGTGGGGACACTTTTTTATCCAACACACACGCTCGCGTGCGCTTTTAACCGAGCACACACGGATGGCGTGCCAGTAAAAAACTTCGCAGCAGAGCGGAGTCGGTAACCTATCCGGTCAATCCTTTTTTTTCCAACTGATAAAGCGGCACGGATGCTTTGCGACTCTCACCACTTCCGCCACCTACGAAGGGTATCACAGTATCGGTCACTCGCTTGACCGTCATGCCGCTTTTTTCTTTGCCTAGACCGCGCCGTCCAGGAAAAAGCGAACGACCGATTGCGATAAGGAGATGGGATGTGGCTGCAAAAGCGAGCCACGAGGCAGCGCGCGGGGGTGGTGGATGGTGGGACTCAACTTTACTCTTGCGTGAACTAGCTCGAGCACCGAATGCAGAACGCGCAATGCGCTTGCTCTAAGTGGTCGACGAGCTAGCGGTTCAACTCTACTCGAGATAAGGATTGTGTCGAACCAACGGAAACTGCCACTTTCTCTGCATCTCTTAGGCTACCACGATGGATTTCAGTCGTGCAGTGGCCGTTTCCTTGGCATGTGCTCACATGGCTTGCGCTGCAGCGCAAAAAAAACCCGCCGAAAATTCCTCTTCCGCCGCCCTTTGACAGCTCAAACGCCTACCCACCAAACACCAACGCCAAGACAAATTCATCTGTTCTAACCGAAAAAAACAGCCTTGCAACCCGCAACACCGCACACTCGCCCGTCGGATGTAGCGGTCTCTCGCCGCCTCCCGCCCGTTCTTCCAGCCACACGCTCTTTGCCCACACGTAGCAAAGCACCAAGTGTCGATATCAATTATCAACCCCGCAGCGTCTGCTTGACCGGTGTTGTTCTGGATGGCGTGCTTTCGATGCGTGGATCGTGAAGCAGCGACCGGTCAAGTCTGATGGCGAGAGAGAGGGTGAGGGTGCAGACTCGGTCGAAAATCGCTGAGAGGAGTTTTTGTGATTTGCATGAAATGCGTTCTCGTCTGACTTGCAGGAACAAAAAGCGTCGACTGATATCGAAATTTTCTTGGCATTTTTTTCCCCCTCTCACAACACGGGGCCGTCCAATACGCATCTTCCTTTCCCAGTCAAAGTCGATGCGATTGGTTCTGCATTGCTATCTGCTCGCGCACCAACTTGCAGGAACGTTGCAGAAGCAGCAGCGTTTCCGATTGGATGGCAAAACGGGTGAGTACACAGATGCAGGTCCGGGTTTATACCCGAGCTTGAGCAAGCATGTCAAGTGACCTTGCCAGCGGAGAGGGTTTAGATCGGGTCGCGATCTACCAAACCAACCCACTCACTCCCCCACGCTGAAAGAAAAGAGGTCGCTGTCGCATCAGATGACCCCCGCAACGAAACACCGCCCCGTCGCTCTTGACGGCTTCTTTTTCCTCCTCCCGAAAGCTCTCATCCCGGCTATCAACACCACATTCTGTATCATGTGGGCTTAGAAGCGCTTGACAGCGGAGACATCCGTTCACCCGGCACCCCGTCTTGCCTGCAGCCGGCTCGTTCGATTCATGCGACTGCCACACCAACCCCCGCACATCCATTTCTTCTCACCACGCAGCCCATCACGCTTCCACACTTATTGATATTCAAACTGTTCATGCAAAACTTCACTGCGAAATCACACGTCCATATCAACACCCCCTCCCACCCCCTCCCCCGACGCCGCGGGTGGCGCCAGCATCCCATCCACCTTGCTCTTCCTCCTCTGCGACGCCAGGTTCGCCTGCAAAGTCGGCCAGTCCGACGAAAACGTTCGACGATGCTGCTTCTTCCGCTCCTCCCTCGACAGCGCAGTGACCCCAAACAGCGCCGTCGAAGACGACGAGGACGACGTCGAGAGCACGCTCTGCATCGAATCGGGCCGAGCGCGGGATCGCCCACTCGGCAGCGAATCCGCTTCGAGCCTCGCCGAAAGGCTACCGCTGCGAGGCGGATCGCCAAAGCTGAACCGATTCGGTCGCGATCCCAGAGAGAGCGACGACGACATGGCCGGTGACAGACCCGGTGATGACGGTGACACCAACGTGGTAGGCACTGCACCGCCTGTGCTGCTGCCTCGGCTCATCGCTGTATCCAGGCCCATCTTGGTGGACAGCGAAAACGCATTCGGAGTGCGCAGCGTCGAGCCCGCAGAGTCCGGTCCATATCCACCCGCTGTCGTTCGTGCCGTTGGCGTGCTGACAATGTCCGAATCCGCTGCCGACGAACGCAAAGGCGTCTGCGGCGGCTCGAGATCGTTCATCATCACGTCGCCGTCCTCGTCGTGCGAGATTCCGGTCCAAGCTTCCATCCTCGCCGTCTGGAAGGGTGTTTCGATCTCGGCGCGATTCTTGTCGCCAGCAGCGTTGAGTTGCAGTGCTGGCGGGCGACGACGGTTGAGTCCAGGGCTCGGCGCTGGTGCGGCTGCTGGAGCAGCGTTGATGTTGCTCGGAGGAGCGAGAGAAGGCGCAGTCTGAAGCTGCAAAGTAGGACATGCCTTTTTGCGTCTTCGCTGCATGAGCGAGCCTGAAGCAGCATCGCCGCCTCCCACCGCCGCGTCCGGCAAACGCCCTTCGAGTCGATCTTGCGCCGCTTTCCTCTCTGCTGCCAATCTGATGGCTTCGTTGAGACGCTCCTCGCGTCGTCTGGCTTCCTCGGCTGCCTCCTTCTCTTCCTCCTCCAATCGCATCTTGCTCCACATGGCTTCGTCCATGGGCTCGGTCGACCAGCCTGCGCCTGCCATGCTCGGGTTGCCATTTGCGTCGAGCTGACTTCCAGCACCATCGGCCTCGTCATCGTTACCCATGCAACCCAATCCCAGCACGTCTCGCAGTTGACCAGCAGCGCTGGAAAGGTAACGCTCCCACTCGACCAGCTGGTAGATGAGCGAGATGTTGGGCGAGATGCTCGACGATTTGTCTTTGACCATGTTGTAACAGTCGTGCATGCCGAGCAGGCTGCGTGCCTGTTCGAAGCCATAGCGCATCGCGGCTGCCTGCATGACGAAGGCGATGACGAGCGTGGCACTTCGACTGACACCGCACTGGCAATGAACCAGAATCTTGCCGGGAGATGGGCTGGTCTGAACACGCTCCAGACTCGAATCATCTCGCAAAGCAGCGCAGGCATCACGGTCCTCAGCGATCTTGGCAGCGTACCAAAATCGCTCATTGATGCCGAGCGCTTCTGCGATGAGCGCACAGCCCTGTGCAAAGCCGCCGCGTCCAGTAGCGAGCTCGGTCTCGTCGTGCGTCCATGGCAGCTTGATGTAGCGCATCTCGTGCGTTTGGCCGCGCTCGTTGCTGAGAGACACGCGGCTCACTGTGGCATTCGAGGGAAGCTCCACCTTGGTGAACCAAGCACCAGGTGAGCTCTGCGAATCGTCGTCAAAGGCGTAGCTTGGTGAAGCTTGTTGGCTCGTAGACTCGGTAGCACTGGCATTGTCGTAGGACTCAGCGCCTTGCTTGTACTTGCTGTGAGTGGGCACGGGAGGGGTGAGTTCGGTAGCGGTGGAAGTGCAGGTGCTGGCAGCACGCGACGATGAGGGCGACGAGGCCGTGTCGAATGCATCGTCAGAGGACGAGTTGCTGGTGCGTCGGAGAGAGCGGTATCGCAATACATCCTGTGCCGTCAATGTGCGAAGATCAGAGGTCGTCGTTGAGTCTGTTGATGACGATGCTGATGCTGCTCCTGCTCCTGCTGCTGCTGCTTCACCCGACATTGGTGTGGAATCGGATGTGCCGGACGACTCAGCCTCGAGAAAGTGAGTGAGCAAGTTGGGCGTCGAAGATGTGTTTCGGAGTATCGATGCGCTGATTGCGTCGCGAGGCGAGGAGGCTTCTCCGTGGCCTTTGGAAAAGGAGAGGGAAGCGGTGCTTGGTGGGGTGTAATACGTGTTGGGCGTCTGCGGCACTCTTTCGCTTGCGCTCTGCGAGTGAAGGCTGCCTTGCTGAGATCGGTAGTTGCCGACGGACCTTTGGGTTGCATCCGAGTGAGTCATGGCAGTCGCAGTTTGTGACCAAGTGGCGTGGGAAGCATTCGCGTAGGCCGAGGACGAAACAGAATCAAAGTCGAGCACCGTCTCTTTGGCCACGTTGAGGATGGTGGTGATGCCGAGAGCAGAGAGTGTAGAAGTGTCGCGCGCATTGTGTTCGTCTCCCAAGAACAGGCCTGGTAGAATCTCGACGGGACCATGCGAATAGACACTGCGCGCATGCTGCAATGTGCTGCCTTTGCCGCTGAGGATGTGTTCGGAAGGATCGCGATACGCTTCGGGTGGTCTGGAGCTGGCAGCGCTGGGAGGTTCAGGATACGCCGAGTCTTGCACCTTTGCTGTCTTGAAGGGCATACTCGGCCGTCTGCGCGGGGTGCCACGTAGCGTGCTGGAAAGATGCTTGACGGCTTCCGAGATGGACGAGGCAGGCGGCGGCATGCTGTCGAGGTGATCTTGCTTGGAATTGGAACGCGAGAGTGCAACGGGCGACGTGGGCATAGATCGCGATGACTGCCCAGACTCGTCGCTCAACGAAGGTGGTGCAAGGTTGAGCCTGGACGGACGCTTGCGCGCCAACCTGGATAGCGGTGGTGGGGCCAGTGTGCTCGGGCCGGCTTGAGCTGCTGCGAGCTGAAGAGTGATAGCAGGCGATTGCGGAAGAGCTGACGGCAAAGAAGGCTGTGTGAGACCGCCGAACGCTTGGCCGTCCTCGGGTATGCGAAGCGAAAGCGACCGGACGGGCGCACGAGCTGGTTTGGTCGCATGCATGGGTGGCGGCGCAAACGAGCTCGGACCCGGTGTTGGCGGTGGACTGAGATTGTGATCAACTTGATTCGACTCCATGGTGGATGTTGGTGCGTTGACAGGGGTTGGAAGCGATGTTGTCAGGGGCGTCCCTTCGGTTGCGTCGGTTGGTTGAGCAAACAGAGGGGGTTTTATTAGTAGGCGAGAAGAGGGACCGGCGTCCAATCAATCCAACAACCGGGGTGGGCCAGATTTCGAAATGAAGTTGACGTCGTCTGGACGCTTGCGCAGAGGCAGAGGTGCAGACAAAGACGCAGGTGTGGGATATGAAGACGCCCTGTGGCACAGATACTTGTTGTGGGCGGGCGAAGTCGACGAGTCGCAACGGACGCCGATCGGGATGAAGAGTGGCGGCACAAGCCTTGAACGCCAAGGTTGGTGGGCGCTGGGCGATGGCTGCACGTGTAGCCACCGAGGAGTGCTACAGGATGCGAGAGACGGCAGCGGAGCTACAGTACGCAGGTACCAATGACGCGATCGGATGTGGAAGGGGCGGACGGAGGCGATTGGGACGCAGCGGTGGGTGATGTGGATGCAGTGCAGCGGCTTTTCAGACCAAGACAATCAAGCCAGCAACATGTTGTTGTTTCTTGTTGCTGTCGTTGTGTTGTTGACAATGTGCAATGGTCGGGATGGATGAGATTGAACGTCTAATAGCAGCGGCTATGCTCGGTCTAAATACGTTGCGATGGCGCTGACCTAGCCCCTGTCAGGTATGTGCGTGTGCAAGCACTAATATCGGCGAGGAGAATGGCGCACCAAGATGAGATGGGAGTTGATGAGGCTTCGATGTGGATGAGGATGCGCGACGGCCAAATGAGGAACCTGTGCAACGACGGTGGAGTTGCGAGGGCGAAGATGACGCGACGAGAGATGACAAGCGACGGAAGCACGATGATGAAGGTGGGGCGAGATGAACGGTGGTGATGGTGTGGATGATGAGCAAAGAGGATCGCCCAGAGAGAGGTTCGACGAGAGCAGAGCAAATGAAGGTTCAAGATGAAGATGAGAGAGAGTGAGAGGGACACAGACACACACACACGCTTCCAAGCGGAAACGTCAAAAAAGGGACACTTTGCGGTGTCGGCGTCGGAGAAGCACAACCAGGCGGAGGCGGCGGAAGCACAGCGGGAGAGCAAAGCAGGACAAGGCAGTTGGACAGTCTAACTAGCTCATGGCACACACTCTCACGCTGCTGTGTTGGCTGTGCGAAATAATTATGCGAAATGCAGTTTTCCTTTTGCGCCAGCGACGCTCTCTCTCTTTTTCTCTCTTTCTCTCTCTGCAGCCTGCAACCGAGTCTGCCAGATTATTCTGTCGAGCAACCAAAGCACCAACAGCCGACAGACAACCAACGCAACGCACTTCAACAGCCAACCGATTGACCGAACAACCGTTACCACAGACGCAGCCTTTCAAGGGCGTTGTGTTTCCTTCTGTTGTTCTTGTTCTTGTTGTCACTATCGCAAAGTGGCGTTGCGCTTGACGAAGAAAAGAAGCTCCTTTGATGACACAAAGACGAAAAGTGGCGGTCACACTTTGTCAATCAATCTCAGCCAGCCAGAGAGACCACAGAATCACGGTTTCATATCATATGTAAGAGCATCTCGCTCGGTCTTTCGGTCGTCCTGAAACCCAATTCGATGGTGCAAGCGCCCTTTTCTCTCCTTTTTTTGTGAGACAGTGCGTATGCGTGGTGGGTGCGAGCTCAATCTCAAATTTATGTACCGCGGCTGCTCTGTTCTCTATTGTCTTTGCTGTTGCCGAAGCGCTTCGACGAGTAGTTACCGGCAGCATTGACAGCAAAGCCGAGCGCGTTTGTCTCTCTGTCTCTGCTCTTCCATCTTTGCGAGGTTTGTGTGCGTCTCTTGTCAAGATTCGGATGCAAGAACAAAAACCAGTCTCAAACCCATCCATCCACGCACATCCCACACACGTCGGCGTGCGTCTACATGCATTCTTTCCTTGTGCCTGAGCGTGTGTGCGTGGCCATGATTGGCTCGGATTCCCCCTTTCATTTGTGTGTTTCAAACCGCCCATCGTCGTCAATCATTCATCGTCTCTTTCCCTTTGAGCAGCTTTCGTTTGTTTCGTCTTACTACTTAAATAATGCCTTGCTGCTTGCTGCTTCAAGTCGCGTAAAGAGCGCCAACCCACCCATATGCGGAAAAACAAAAGGTGGCGTTGTCCTGTTGCATTTTTTCAAAGTCAGGCCGCTACAGTAACAAGCCAACGAGCAACAATAGAGATTCCACTGGCGGAGATTCGATAGCATCGCTCCCACCATCTGAGACAGTCCCGCTCCTGAGTAGACTAGACTAAGATAGTCTGAATGAGCATCCTACCTGATCTGCATACAATCTATGCCATCATGCCCACGAGGCTATGCGCTCATTGAACCCTTTTTGCTGTGGTACAATCTTTTGCGGCGAATGGTCATCCATCCACTCGAGTCGGCAGCTCGGCCTTCTCACGCACCGATGCAGCGATTCGTATCAGTTTTCACTCTGCGAGATCGTGGCTTTCAATGCAAGGTTCGCCCCAACTCAAAGCGAGCTCGCCACCATCTCGACTGCCCAATGAGAATGCGAGCATGCAAGATCGGTTCGACGGCACAGACGTTGCCGATCGTTGTGTTCAATCGTCGCTTCCCCTCTCGTCTTTCCACGAGACCTACCACCCTTTCCGAGATGCCACGAGGCATTCACCGTCTCAAAAGTGAGACCTGATTCATTGCGGCCATCCAAACCAGAGTCATCCGATGAGTCAGACCGGTAAGGACCCACCCAATCACATCCCTCGTGGCCAATGTTTGTCCGCAACATTGCGAGCTAGCCTCGTGAGCTAGCCTCGTGAGATGTCGTCGACCCTCGTCATCATCCGTTGCGTGCCTGATTCGACTGCAAACCATCTTGCATGCCAAATTTCACGTGCAAGGAGTGCCATGCCTTACTGTAGCGGATCTTTTGCATGCGAGCGTGGTCCTGAGCGCATCCTTTGCACTTTGCACTTTGAAGCAGCCACTGAAGCGGCGCAGAAGCAAACACAAGCAAGCGAGCTTCCTCGGATCTTGGTGGCGACCTTGCCGATTGTTTGAAGGCGTCGAGGTTCGGCGAGGTCACCATGGCTTGCTTCAAGTCTGCTGCCCGTGGCAGACCGGCAAACATCATCAGGTGATCA
Organism: Sporisorium iseilematis-ciliati; assembly: GCA_001748505.1. NCBI lineage: Eukaryota > Fungi > Basidiomycota > Ustilaginomycetes > Ustilaginales > Ustilaginaceae > Sporisorium > Sporisorium iseilematis-ciliati. Next base: position 109,668 of record MJEU01000054.1, on the reverse strand, counting down.
CCGATCAAGCTCAAGCTCAAGCGAGCTCGTGGCTGTTTGTAACAAAGCCATGGTGGGGGGAGATCTCAGCTGCCCCAACCATGTGTGACTGGTCTCTGCTTTGGACTTGCCGTCCTGGTCTCGTCTCGCTTCGTTCCACGTCTTGGTTCCCATGGCACCTCGGCTAGCTTTGACGTTTCGACGCCCAACTGCATACGTGATACGCCTACCGCCAAATCACACACGACCCCCTTGCATCCTTCGCTTGCTCGTCAGGGACCAAATGCCCTCGATTCACCGGCATACGTGGTGCCGCTGCATCCGCTGAGAGACGGTCAGTGCGCTCACTATCCGCATCGACACGATTCACAACTGATGACGGATGAGCAAAGTGGGTTGTGAACAGCGAAGAGCGAGCTTAGGCTGAGAGCGGATCGGGTCAGATCGTATCGGGTACCCGTGGCTTGACCCGATATCCGCTCAGAAAGTCTTCTTGATTTTTTCTCCGATTTCTCCACTTTTCGACTGAGCTCTCATTTCTTCTTCTTCGTCGTCTGTCTCCCCTTCCACTTCTTCCGCTTCAACCTCTGATCAACCATCTGGCGACCATCTGCCTGTCAGCATACGACTGCTGACCTGCAGCTCTGCCCTCAAAGCACCGACAGGATGGTCGAAATCAGCATCCAGAAGCGTCCGCTGGCCGGCGTAGAGCTCGAATCCGCCCAACGCAAGTACTTCCGCAAGACTGCTCGTGGCAAGGTCCTCAAGATCCTGCGCGAGCGCTATCTCCGTGACGACATCGCCTGTGGTAGTCGCGCATGCGAGCGCTGTCATCATCTCCACGCCGACCTCCAGAAGCAGGCTCAAGATGGCGGACTCCAAAAAAAGATCTTTCTCGACCCTACCGGCTTGAAGAACAAAAAGGTCGATCGCAACCACTACCTCGTCCTCGACACCAATGCTTTCCTCCATCAGATGGACTTGATCGAAAACCCCAGTTTTACAGACGTCATTGTGCTGCAAACCGTCCTAGATGAAGTCCGTCACAGAAGCTTGCCCCTCTTCAACCGTCTCAAGAATCTGATTGCGGATCCGGATCGAAGGTTCTGGGTCTTCTACAATGACTTTGGCCGCGACACCGCAGTGCTTCAACGGGATGACGAGTCGCCCAACGACAGGAACGACAGAGCTATCCGAACAGCTGCAAAGTGGTACAGGACACATCTCATGTCATCAACCGGTCCTGGCTCTTCTGCCAAGGCCAACCTCGATGTCCTCCTCATCAGTGACGACCAGGACAACGTCCAGCGTGCACTCAAGGACGACATCCGTGCCATGTCCGTTCGAGACTACATTGAAGGTCTTGACAATGCAGACCAACTCCTCGACTTGCTCTCATCCCGCTCCATGGTCTCAGGCTACGGAGGCAGCGAGAAGCGCGCTGTTCTATACCCAGAGCACCTTCCTCAGAACCAGGTCACCGCCGGTATCAAGTCTGGACAGCTTCTTCAAGGCTTCTTCAACGCCAATCCGTACAACTATCTCGAGGCCACTGTCCGAAGTGGTCAGCTGACACGTCCGATCCTGCTCGTCGGCAGAGAGTCTATGAACCGTGCCGTCGACGGCGATGTCGTGGCTGTACAGATGCTACCCAAGGACCAGTGGAAGGCTGCAACCGAAGAGGTCATTGACGCTGATGCGGCGCTCAAGGACGACGATGCAGAAGGCGGGGATGGCGAGGGCGGAGCAGATGACGATATTGAAGCGAGACTCGCCAGAAAGGAAGCAGCAGATGCCGAAGCCAACGCACGCTCTTCCCGAGGCGAGCCGCAACCTACGGGCAAGGTCGTTGGCATCGTTCGCCGCAACTGGAGGTCGTACGTCGCTCACGTTGATGCCAGTTCGGTCAACTCTTCGGCCCTCTCGAGTCTCGGAGCGCAGACGGTATTCGCAACTCCCGTCGATCGCAAACTTCCACGAATCCGCATCCGCACTCGCCAAGCACGCGACCTCATGGGACAAAAGATCCTCGTCGCACTCGACGCATGGCGGCCCACCTCTCGCTACCCCGACGGTCATTTCGTCCGCGCACTCGGTCAAGCGGAAAGCAAAGAGGCGGAACAAGAATCGCTCTTGCTCGAACACGATGTGCCCTACCGACCTTTCAGCAAAGCCATCCTCGACTGTCTGCCTGCTGAAGGCGATACCTGGGTTGTGCCGCCCAAGGATATGGCGCATCGCGCATGGAGAGACCGTGTCGACATGCGTGACGAAATCATCTGCTCGATCGACCCTCCTGGATGTCAAGACATCGACGACGCCTTGCACGCCAAGCAGCTGCCCAACGGCAACATTGAAGCCGGTGTCCATATTGCAGATGTCTCGTACTTTGTTCGCCCGGACAACCCTATGGATGCCGAAGCAGCCAGCCGCGGCACCACGGTGTATCTGGTGGATAAGCGCATCGACATGCTTCCGCATCTGCTCGGAACCAATCTCTGTTCGCTCCGTCCTTACGTCGAGCGACTCGCCTTCAGCGCGGTATGGGAGATGACGCCCGACGCCGAGATCGTCAATGTTCGATTCCACAAGTCGGTCATTGCGTCGAAAGCTGCGTTCACGTACGAAGAGGCACAGCTTCGGAAGGACGACAAGTCGAAGAACGACGACATTACGAAATCCATCCGACTGCTCAACTCGCTCGCCAAGAAGCTGAAACAGAAACGTATGGATGCGGGCGCGCTCAACTTGGCTTCACCGGAAGTACGGATCCACCTCGACTCGTCCGAATCCGCGGCACCCATCGACGTCGAGCAGAAAGAGATGCGAGAGACCAACTCGTTGGTGGAAGAATTCATGCTTCTCGCCAACGTATCCGTCGCTGAACGGATCTACGAAGTGTTCCCCATGACTGCCGTCCTGCGTCGTCACTTGCCTCCACCGCGAACCAACTTTGAAACGCTGCAAGACATCCTTGTCAAACGACGCAACCTTGAACTCGATGTTTCGTCCTCCGGATCGCTCGCTGCCTCCCTCGACAAGTGCATTGATCCGAAAGATCCGACCTTCAACACGCTAGTCCGCATCATGGCGACACGATGCATGCTCAGCGCCGAGTATTTCTGTTCCGGCAGCGTTGCGCGCGATACGTTCAACCACTACGGTCTTGCGGCGGGGATGTATACGCACTTTACGTCTCCGATTCGACGCTACGCCGACGTGCTTGCGCACCGTCAGCTCGCGGCTGCGATCAACTACGAACCGCTGCATCCGTCCCTGCACTCGAAGGACTACGTCGACGACGTCTTGAAGGTGGTCAACAAGCGGCACCGATCGGCGCAGCAAGCGGGTCGTGCATCGGTGGAGTTTTACGTCGGACTGAGCATCGCCGAGCGCAACTCGTCGTTGGTGGAAGGAAAAGCGATGCAGGCGGAAGCGTACGTGATCAGAGTTTTCCGAAACGGGCTGGCGGTGTTTGTGAATCAGTTCGGATTGGAGGGTCTGATCACGTTCAAGGAAGAGGTGGAGTTTGATCAGGATAGGTACGAGGTGGTGATCCCGCGGAGGGTGAGTGGGTTGGAGGAGGATGTAAAGGTGGGGATCTTTGATCGTTGCAGGGTCGAGATTGGGGTGGAGAAGGATGGGAGTACGAAGCGGGGTAAGGTGTGTATGCGACTTGTTGGGTAGCATTCACCAATGAGGCAGTGGATGTGGTTGTGAACGAGACGAATCTGAACATTGAAACGAGTAGTGACAGCAAACGAATGTACATGAACGAAGCGACGAGAGTGGCTATGGTTGTGACATTTGCGCCGCCCTCTCCACCGTCGAATTGACCGGCAGGTTGCCCACCGGAGGATCAAACACCACTTTCCTACCCTCACCCTCGCCCTTACCCCCCGCTCCCGCTCTGGCACGAGAGATCACCACCACGTTGGCCACCAACGCCGAGACCAGTACCACCGCCATGGCGATTTGGACCATTCTCGATCGCCTCGACGGTTTGGTGATGGGGCGGTTTTCGATGCTTTTGTCCGACTTGCTGATGAGCTGGCTTGCTACTTCCTCGTGGATTGGCTGCAGCGGGATGGTCTGCGTGGTTGAGGGGCGGTGGTGGGGGGGTGGAAAGACGCGAAACCATCGTCGTCGAGAAGAGGTGGGAGGGTGGTTGAAGAACCGAGGAGCGTCGTGGAGTTCGAGAAAGGAGCGTTGGTGTTGGGGTTGCTTTTCGCAGCTTAATTCGACGTCCTCCCACTCATCGTCGCGCTTTACCGGAACGGATACAGAGGGTTTGAGGTGTAGATCCTTCAAGCCTCTCCGCTTCTCTACGACAGGATCGGGCGATACCAGCGGTCCGCGGGTGTAGCTCGGAAACCAGCTGGCACGGGTGATCACGCCACCCCAGCCGTCTCTCTTGGGACTGCTCGGTCGAACTTTCGGATGCTGTTGCTTGGTACCTTTTATCCGACGCTGCCCCGCGCTCAGCCCGGGTAAGAGGGCACCCTTCCAACCCTTTCCTCCCCCACCACCACTTCGAACGTCCATCATTCGCATGCTGGCGAGCGTCGGACGCCGGACGACTTTCACCACGCATCCCTCTTCCCCTCCCTCTTCCCCTCCCTCCTCTCCACCCTCTCGCTTCGCGGGCACGTCGAAGCCGGCGAACAACTCACCGTTGGGGCTGCTGGGCGCGTTGTCTCCGAGGCAGCTGGTCTTCGGCCCGGCTGTACGCGATTCGACCATCGACCTTCTTTTCTCCTGAGCGATTCGGGTGCGCGCGTGGTGGTTCGCCTCGAAGCGGACCCAGGTGGGCAGGTGGAAGATCTCCCGCTTCGCTTCGAGCAGTTCGAACTCGGGCGATGTCGGAGGAGAAGGTGGGGGGAACTTCTGCGTCTGCCTCTTGGCTCCTAGCGCCTTCAACGTGGCGCTGAGCGGTACGTCCCGGTCGGCGTTTCGTGGCGTGTGCAGGTCCGCTGCTCGACGCGGGGTGAGCGGGCTACGGGGGGAGATGGCGATCCAAGTTTCGTCGTCAACGCGGGAAGAAGCAGCAAGGGTACCACGCCAACCGAGACGCTTTCGAAACGGCGAAGTGGGCGATACGCATGTCGACGACAGGCTCCGGATCAGCGTGCGACGCGGGAAAAGCGGGGTCGTCGGCGTCGGTGAGCGGTCGGTGAGGAGCACGGTGACCGTCTCGGACGGCGAGCTCGCAGCGCTCGTCGGACGAGGCGAGGCGATGGATAGGGAGGCGAGGAGGCGCGAGACGGAGGTGCTGGAGGCGGTCGAGCTGCGAGTGCGACGCGAGGAGGCGCGGAAGGCGGACGCTTTGGGTGTGAGAAGCGTCGATTTGTCGTCGTCGTCTTCGAAGCAGGAGGAGAGGGAGGTGCTGTCCGAAGCTGAGGAAGAAGCGGCGGTGGTAGAGGAGGAGGAGGAGGCGGGGATGCGGGGAGGATTTTGGGGACGCTTCTTGTGCTTAGGTCGGGGTGCAGGTTGGAGCTTGAACGACGACGAGTTTGTGTTGGATTGGAGGAGCATTGTGGCAACGCCTTGTCAGAGTGTAGGAAAACGGAAAGCGATGAGAGCCGGTAAAGCTGATCAGAGAGGACGACAAAGTCGAGGGGATCGACACGACGATTGAGAGCACGGAGGGGGGTTCCTTATAAGTCTTTTCTCACCCATCACCACTCTCACCCCCAACCACCAACAGCGTGCGCAAATCGACCGACAACCATGATCAAGAACACCGTCAAAGGGAAAGGGAGGAGCCCTGAATGGAACCAGAGAGGACGAAACAAAGAGAGACAAAGCATAGAGACGGACAGCGACAAAGGGGACACGGAGGATTTTTCCGGCCTTTCCCCTTTGTCCTGTCCGCGGGTCGAGCGGATATGTATGAGATGCGCCGCCCACCGTCCCACTGCGAATTCAAAAAAGGATGACGTCCCTTTGTTCAGCCGGAGTTGATGATTCCGGCCGGATTGGTGGGAACAGCATGCCTTTGTTCAACACAAGACTAGGAAAGGATCAAAGACCTTGGGATTCGAATGCAGACTAAGCAAAAAAGAGTAGGCTACATGGGATATTTCAAAGCGTCGGAACGGTCAAGCATCCTCTCTCTATCGCCGCATTTCTGCGGTAAAAGGCTGTCACCATGGGACGGTTTCAAGGCTCACTTGTTGAGCTCGGCGGAGCGCTTGGCGATTTCCTCTCGGCCTACGAAAACGGAGATAGCAAATGGAAACAGAGTCAGCTACTTGGATCGCATATGAATCTGGGAGCAGTGATGTGGCCGTGTCCCACTCACTCAGAGACTCTCCAAGCTGCTCAGCGTTGACAACCGCGGGACCAGGCTTGCCGCCAAAGACGTTTTCCTTGAGGCCCGAGTTGAGGGCGGGGTCGTTGCTAGGGTCGTTGGCTGAATGAAGGGCGAATGATGCAGAATCGAATGATTTGTTAGCTTAGCGAGTGTTTGTGTGAGGGCTGGCATGCATGCGTGCCTAAATGGGGCTGCAGATGGCGAAACTTACTGGTAGCAGGGTGAGGCCTGGAAGGGTTACAGTTGAGGAGGACAAAGCGTTGCACACAGGGATGCACGAGTCAGTGCGAATGCTTTGCGAGGCAGGCTTGAGAGATGAAAAGGATACTCACTGGATGGTGAAGGACTGCTCCTCGCCTTTGTTCTGGTTGGTTGAGTCGGACATGGCTGCGTATGAGTGACGGCTGAATAGAGATCAAAGCGTTATGGGCGTGAGAGAGACAAAGGGGAGATGGTGGTCAATGGGCAACAGCCGCTGCTGGTGGTGGCACAGGTATGCAGAGCTTTGCGTGGCCGTGCATTTCGAACAAGGGTCCAAAGCGCGTCTTGTTGGCTGAGTTTTCTCTCTCTCTCTCTCTCTTTCTTGCCCTTTGTTGAGCGAAGAGGCACTTGAGCTGCAGTCTCCGCGGGAAGACGTCATCCGGTTATCCTCCACCTGCTCGAATTTTCGAATTCGAATTGTTAGACTTTATGTGTCGAGTCTTGATTTCCGGCGGGTCCAAAAAAGGAAAGTGTCGCGAGAAGGCACGCGTCGCTGCGCTTGTGACTGCGCCCAACGTGCTCGTGTTAATGTGGCCGCTGCTGCTGCTCGAGCCCCTGACTGAGATTGGCGAGAGCGCCAAAAAAACAATCAGAAATGCGCGGCAGATCATCGCTGCAGCACGCAGGGTTTCAGCTCAAAAGTGTTGTTGTGTTGTGCTTCTGTGTTTTTGATGCTCTTTGCTCCTCTCTCCTGCGTCGCTTAGCGTGCTGCTCCCACTTTTTAGAAGTGTCAAGAGCTGTTTCGACAATTCCTTTTGCGGGGTTCGTGTCTTTTGACCAGTGTGCCGTCAAGGTCAAGCTCTTGTCCTGAAGTCGGTTGTGTCACGAGCCTTGTTCTTTCATCTGACCCCGAAGAAGCGTTTCCATGCAAGCAGCTGCACTCTCTGTGCAGCATCCCTTCTTGGCCGGTCATTCTGCTCCTCAACCTCGAACACATAAGCAACCGTTCTTTTCAACCATCACCTCCCCTTCCCGACAATCACAAGAGCGACTTGGCTCGTCTCCTCACTCGACATCCTTCCATGTTCGTCACAACATAGCATAGCTTCCTTGACTGGACAGCACCCGTCTCTCTCAAGACAATGTCACCTCCACCAGCAGCATCGAGAGGAGGCGGTGACTCTTCGAACAATCACAAGCGCAGTCCGCCTCCGAGACCATCGAGTCTATCGCTAAGAACACCTCGATCGGCTAGCGTTCAACAGCTCGTGTCAAGGTGGGAGACCCAGCCAGAGACTACATCGTCGTCATCATCATCAAGGACGCGAACAGCAGCACCGTCCTCATCGATTCCACCTCGAGCATCGGCATCAGGCTCAGCGCTTTCTATCACACGAAGCGAGTTCGGTGCGGCACACCCTCATCGTGCTCTTCTCGCCAGTCCCGTCAACGCTACCAATGGCACGCTCGGTCCGCTCGATTGGACGCCCAAGTACGGGCTCCCTTCAAATCATGCCACTCGTCCCTCGCCCTTGCGCGTGTCGTCAAAGCCGCAGCAGCCGCAACCATCTCCTTCTTCACCTAAGTCTTCACCTTCTGCGAATCCCTTCGCCGATCCAACACGAGCCTCTCCACCTCGATGCGATCAAATGCGCCACCTCGTACCTCTTCGCTCCGTTCCACCAGCTCAGACCATTCCTTCGCCTGTCTCACCTATGTCCGACTCAGGTCGCTCAGTCTTCGTCGAGCTGCCGCCTCAGTCACCGTCGAACTTCTCTCCGGTCAGCCAAGGCGCGACAAACACTCCACATTCTACCGTCGATACCATCGAGTCTAGAACGCCCCTGCTGCCCACAGACAGCTCGTCGAAACGCAAAGCACCACCATCGCCTCGCACGGATTTGGCTTCACCAAAATATACCCGGCCAGATCCAACGTCTGACGTCGATGCTTCACTTCCTTCCGCCGTACGCCAGCCCCCAGATTCCTTACCGTCTGGATCTCGCAGTCGACTCTCCATATCCCCACCACGCTCTCGTACAAGTATACCCCAAGAAACAAGCTCAACAACTCATAGACAGCATCTAGAGCCTATTACACACAAAGAAGGCTTGGGCAAGTCCTCAGCGAATGGCCACATCTTTGACCTCGACGCCAAGATCCCTCTCGGTACCAGCAAGTATCTTCCTTCATCCTTCCGTCGCAACCTCCCCGGCGAAGCAGCACCTATACCCGAGCGATACAGCTCTCACCTCCCTGCTTCCTCACCTTTTGCTTCGACTGAACAACAAGCAAAAGAGACTTGGTCAGCCGAAGATCCTACCAGCATCCCTTTGCTCCCCTCAGACTCGACAAGAGCTCAAGCGACCTTGTGGAAGAACCGTCTCTCCCAAGAGATCGCTCGCGATGACTTCTGCTCCAACATTGACGGTGACATGCTTCCTGTCTCGGCTGACGATGTCTTTAAGAGCGATGCCGCTCCCATCCATCTCCCAGCACTCGAAGAATATCTCAAGAATCCCTTCATCTTTGGCGAACCCATGTTTACCGATTCGCTTTTGGTCTGCACCGAGCAAGAGAAGCAGCTGTTCGGCCTAGATGACATTGCATCTCTCGAAGCTGCTTCAGCCCCTGCTCCGTCTTCGCAGTTTAGCGGCGCGCCCAATGCAAGCAAGTTAAAAGCAGGTCAATCGAGAATCAGCTCAAAGTCGACTAAACTCGAGGTCGCCGGCGGTCAAATCCAATGTCCCGCCCTGCTTTACACCTCCAGCACCAATCTTGACGTCACTTCCAAGAAGGACGCAGGGCTGCGTCGCCGTAAGGGACAGTCGAAAGAGCTCTCAGCTTCAACGCACGTTTCCAAGCCAAAACGCTCCAAGCGCAGCAACAGATCGGACGAGGAAGCCGTCGATCCATTGCTGGCCATCGCTACTGATCTCGAAAAGACACGTAGTGCTCAAGATCTCGAAGACGATCTGGACGGTGCCACCATAGTCGACCCTCAAGAGAAGCGCGCCCGTGAAATTGATGATGATGCGACGCTCAAAGCTGATGATGCTCTCCAAGCAGAAAAGGTGGCAAGTCGTATCTCGGCTCGTCTGGCCCATAGCGCCAATGCTGGTCCTCGCAGCGGCATCTCAGAACCACCGTCCGAGGGTGTGTCCAGCAAGTTGTCTACTCGCTCAAATCCCCTCACGCGCAAGCAAATGTTCCCACCGCTCATGCTCCTCAAGGACAACAATTTCGACGAGCTCAAGTCCAACGCTATCGGTCCACGCAAGCCACCGGGAGGCATCTGGGCTGTCGGTTGGCTCGGCATCATCTTTGATATGGTCATCGGTGTCGAAGGCAGCACTTTTGCTGCTGGCATCCTCCGTCTCGAATCGCTGAGAGATCTTTTCCAGATGATGACAGTCCAGCTTCATTTCCAGCGCTATTTTGACAGCAGCGATCCCACTTCCACCGCCAGCAAGGTCTTCAAGTTTCTTCTCCAGACACTGCCTGCCGTGCTTGGCTTTGACCTTGTCTCAGTCTTTGGCTATGCCGTCATCTTCTTCATCGTGTGGATCATCATCACCGCACTCTGTCTCTGGCGGTTCTGGCGCATGACAAAGGCCCATAACCCCAACAAGGACGTTGAAGGCTACGATTCGCAGGGTTGGATCTACAAGAGCGCTTCTCGAGGCACACGCTTCGCCAACACATGCTTGGTTTTTGTTCTCGGTCTGCTCTATCTCCCGCTCAGCAAGTTGGCTGTCGATGCTTTGGTGTGGTCGAGTGACTTTTGGCCTGTTCCCAATCCGTACAAGGGCGGTGTCGACAACCCCGTCCCTGGACCCTTGCTTGGCGATCCGGACATCTGGCACGCCCCGCTCGACTTCTGCTACACCACTACGATGCGCAAAGATGAATTCAACTGGGCCTACGTCATCATCCCCATGGCGGTGCTCACCATCATCTTCTATACCCTCTGGTACCCATACAAGCTCATGATGACCATCAAGGAAATGCTGCCCAACGTCAGCAAATTCAACGAGCTAGGAAGGAAGCGCAGCGAGGAAGAGATGCAGATCTACTACCACCGTCTCCTCAATCGCGACAAGTCGCCTTTCAACTTCTTGTACAACTCGTACCATCGCAAGTGGGGCTACTACAAGCCCTTCTACATCTTGGTCTTTAAGCTTTCGAATCTTTTGATCATCGGTGTGCTGGCCAAGGACAACTGCCTCTTCCGCTCTTATCCCACCAGAAGCATGCTCATCGTGCAGCAGAGCACGCTCATCTGCGTCATGGCGTCGTTGCTGTCGGTGCATCTGATGATCAGGCCCTTTGTCGACAAGATTGGCAACCGTTCCGAGATGGTTTCGCGTATCGGCTATGTGCTTACAGCGACCATCGGCCTGCTGGTTGCTCTCAACGTCCAAGGTTCGACGGTCTACAACACCACAGTGCTCTACATCATCCAAGGCTTCACTTACAGCGGCAACATCTACTTTGCTCTGATCGGCATGTCGTTCGTCGCGCACCAGGTCAAACGCTGGCAGAGTCGTGTCGACTACACCATCGATCTGTTTTCTCCCGTGCTTGACATCACCAAGCACATCAAGCGCCGTGTCTGGGAGGAGACGCTTTCGATCATTATTCTCTGCGGCCGCGAGTATCACATGCCTCTGGAGCAAGTGATCGCCTTTTCCGTGTCGAACGAGGACAAGTGGCCGCCTTACTTGATTGATTTTCAAGGTTCGGTGGCAGAGCGTCACATCGAGAACCTCAAGATTGTCAAGCAGATCGGCATTGAGGCTTATCGAAGCGAAGTCGATGTGTGTCGATCGCAAGAAGGGATCTATCGTCAGAAGCTCATGCGAACGATCCAGAGAGACTTTGCAGGACCCGATGCGTATTGGCGACCTCAGCAACCACCGTTTCCCTCGGGCGTCATGTCGTTCTTCGGCAAAGCTTTTCTCGTGCCTTTCCCACCGACGTTGTTGATTCGGTACGATGAAGGTGGACCGCAGACCATAACCCTAACTCGGATCGAAGAGTTTGAAGCCTACATTGCGCAGAACTCGGATACAAAGGTAATCAGCAAAAAGATGGTCCGGCAGGCTTTGCGGGCTCTGGAAGGTCAAAAGGTGTTTTGTCCCTTTGTGTCGAATGTTCAGGTCGGCGATCCCACCAGCGGTATGGCGTTTGTAGACAAGATGTTCGGGCGCATCTCGGAGCGACGCAGGACTCTGCCGAGGTTCGGCGTGCGAGGCGAAGGTGCCGGTGGACAGTCGCAGTACGTCTTGGCGACGCCTGTTTCGTACGTCGAAGGCGTACTCAAGATCGAGCGACGACACGAATTCGACTGGGCGGGCTACAACTTTGACGGCGGATTCGACGTCTCGATCGTCTACGAGCAAGGTAGAACCAAAGAAGCCTCGGGCGCCATCAGCACAGTTCAAAAGCGGATCGAAGTGAGCGCATCGCGAGCCTTTGGTCTCACCGAAGACTTTGAGATGAACCCTTCGCTCTCGCGATTCCTGCAGGACAACGAAACGCTCATCGTCGAGCGGGTACCTTTGCTCGAGAAGCTACTCAACAAGTATCGACGTCACTTCCAACGCGAAGCGCAGTGGAAGGAGCGCGTGCTCCCGTACTCTTTCCTCACCGATGTGTTCGACAACGACGGTCTCAGCCCACTCGGACTGCGCATGGCACTCGTCGAAACCGGATGCGGCCGAAGCATGCGCAACCTACCCATCGAGTACGAAGGCAGTATCACGCTAATGTATGAGCGGTTGGCAGCGATCAACCGTTCGCCTGTCCATCGTTTCTGGTGGATCCTGTTCGACGAAATCTGGCGACTCAACAGCAACGATTACACGCAGCTTCGCAAGTATCGACGCAGTTTTTCGCCTCAGTATCCGACGTCGATCGCGTATCGACCGATGCCGAGGCAGGCGCTGGAAGAGTTTTTGCAGAGGAGAGGGCTGTGGAAGAAGAAAGGTGCAAAGGGAGGGCCGTTCAACCGGGGTATGCTGAACAGGATCTATTTCTATTTGAACGAGATCGTGTTTGCGGGACATCACGATGGCAAAGTGTTGAATCCGAGGAGGGGGTGGTCGGATCAGCAGGTGGTGAAGCGGAAGGATGGACGGGTGTCTGATCCTCGATCGGACGAGAATCCGTTCTTGGATCCTGTCGACTCGCAGCTTCGTCGAGCAGCGACGATCAAAGTCGGGCTTGGGCACGATGCGACGCAGGCGACACGACGAGATTTTTCGACTGTAGACGACGAACTTTCCACATCGCACCTCGTCCCTGATGCCGCCTCGAAGCATGCACAGGACCGCTCATGGGGGACAACAGCCCAACCCTCCCTCACACCTTCGCAATACACCGGTGGAGGGACAGCCTACTCGAACGACAGCGTCATCGTCCGCACTGCCTATCGGTGGGAGCAGCGGCTGGACGGCTACGCGACAGATACCCGCTGGCAGAGGTTCAAAGTGCGTTCGTTGCAGTGGTTGTCGCTGCACCCCGTGGTGGTCAAGTTTGAGAGGGAGAAGCTGTATCTGTATCTCAAACTGGTCGAGGATGGGCAGAAGGGCAAGAGGTATGAACTGTTGAAGCCTTCCTGTCGACCGGCGGTAGTGGAAGAGTAGCGGTCGGATGAATGGCATCAGGACGCTTTTTAATTTGGACAGAACGATTGCAAAAAGTAGATGGGTATTCGTGTGTGCTGGGGAGGGGGTATCTTTGTGTTGTGTCTGTGTGTGTGGTCAGGTGTGTTTGCATGAGCTGGAGGCCGTTGAAGAGCGTAAAAGCCTGTTGCGGGATGAGCTCGCCGACTGCTCGCGCATCTCTCGTAGAAACGGATCGCGTTTGGACTTCGTGTTGGCCACCAGCGTCGCCTGCAACTTCTGAGCGGCTGTTTCCCTTTCATCTCTTGCGCTGCTCTTGATCGAAATGCTGCTCTTTGTCGAGCTCGCCTTGGCCTCCCGCCACGCCCTCCCATCGCGCACCTGTTCCTGCTCCCCCGGACGCGGCAGCAGCACCCTCTCCTCCCCCCACCCGATCCTTTTCCTCACCTCTCTATCCCTCTCCGCCTGCTCCAACCTCTTCCGCTTCTCCCTCCTGAACCCGCGCCTCAACCTCGCGTTCTCCGCCGCTGGATCGCACCACGCCTCCTGGGCAGCCTCCAACTCTTGCAATCTTTTCTGCCTCTCCTTTGCCTTGTCCTTTTCTCTGCTTTCCTTTTCCACGCTCGCGAACGCATCGCCTGCCCTTGCCTCCTCTGCTGGTGTGTCTGGTTTGTCCGTGTCCGTGTCGAAGATGGGAAACCCACCGTGTTCGGCAGGATCCCAATCTTCGATCTTCCGACGAGCGCCCGAGCCCACGACGTACTGCGAGCGCTGCGGGTCCGTCTCGACCGAGAAGCGCGACGAACAGGACGGGCACCTGCAGTCGAAACGGTAGATCTTGGTGGAGAGGTACGTGCCGACGGTGGATTTGACCGCGTTGAAGCGGCGTCCCTGCGGGAGGGAGGAGGAGCACGAGAGGCAGACGAGGTGGAAGGGCAGCTCGAACCGGACGGTGAGGGAGGAGGCGCGGCGGCGGTCGAGGCGCTTAGAAGTGTTGAAGGGTGTAGTGCGCGGGTCGGCGTCGGGCGGCCGGTAGCGGCCCATGTTGAAGCCTTGCATTGTGAGGCGAAGCTTAGATGGTTGTTTTTGAGGGAAGATCGATGTTGGGCGGGTGTGAGAGAGAAAGAGGGAGAGGAGACGCTGGTAGCTGGTGGTGATGGGACGAGAAAAAGAAGCGATGATGGAGAGAGAGGTCGCTGTGAAGATGCAACCTTATGCAGGTGCGTTGTTCTCATCCCTCAAAAAATGTCGAAAAGTGGAGAATCTGGTTGCGCCAACCACCCGATGAAAACTCTCAAAAGTGTTGTTCTCTCAACACCAACACCTTCCATCCTCACCACAGTGCTCAGCGGATCACCATCACCCTCATCCAGCACCAATGTAATTCCCCAGCCCATCCAACGCTCAGCAATGCGAAGCCTAGTATACATCCCCCCGCCATCCCTCTCCCACTTCACCCAACACTCCTCCTCCTCCTCCTCCTCCGGCCACCAGATCACGACGCTCGCCTTCCCTCGCGTTCTCGCCGACGAAACCCGACCCCTACCCGAGGTTCCCGACTCCGTCGACCCATTCCAACCCGTCCGTTTCACCCAGGACGAATCGGTAGCGCGATCGGTGGTCCAAGATGCGCCTGTGGGCGTTCCGTTAGAACTTTTACATGGAGTAGGAGTGGGTCACGAGGAAAGGGCTCAAAAGAGGGTGAGAATCAGGACGAGTCCCGTGTTGGTGATCGAGACTCCGGAGAGGAGGTGGCGCGGCGAGCAGCGGAAGGGTAAGGGTCTGTTGAGGGGCGGGCACAGGGTGGAAGGTGCGCAAGAGCAAGGTGAGGAAGCAGGGGATAAGAGTCGAGTCGTACTCGGTGGTGAGGAGGACGAGAGCGAGGACGAGAACAATCGAGCGATAGCCAGTGAAAGCATTGGAATCGGCAGCCGCCCGTCCATACTGGCAGACGAGACGAGTGTCGGTCTCGCAGATCAAGCCTCACAAACGGAAGCGCATCCAGAGCGACCTGATCCACGATTCGATCTGTCGCTTTTGGCAGCCGTGCCGGCATCACGCGCAGCAGCGGCCGTCGCAGCGGATCAAGAGCTGACTGTTCATCGAGACGACCCGCCTTCCGCTCTTCCAGCTAGACCCGCCTCAGGAGCAGCGACCATCTCGGCGGATTCACAGGGCTCTGATCAGCGGAACGCTTCATCCTCCATCCTGAATGTACCCATTCCGGGTTCAGCATCCATCGCAGAAGAACCTCAAGGCACCGATCCACGATGCGTTCCGTCTCCGCTCGCAGCTATACCCGTTTCACGAGCATCATCCGCTGCAGCAAGCCATTATCGCACCGATCAACGCTCAGATCCCTCACTCCTCGCCAATATACCAATCTTACGAGCAGCACCCACCGCTGATCTCTCCCTCCTCGCACCAATACCCACCTCGCGAGCAGCAACAGCAGCTACATCCGCAGCGAATCGTACAACAACACCGACCCTAGCTGCAGACGACACAACGACGCGCTCCGAACACTCGGCATCGTCGCTGCTCATCCGTCCTCCCGTTCCCGCGTCGACGGCGGCGCTTGCTCCGCCGACGTGTCGCTTTCGATTCTTTTCCAAGCCGCTCGCTCCTCCTCTTGCGACGCAGCCATCGATCGAATTTGCCGCTGACCCTCTCGCATCCCAACCGGCGAACGGCTCCGGTCTGCACCACCACAGCGACGACGGGCGCGATCCGGAACCTGTTGCGCCGTCCGCACCGGTGGCCGAAGCCGATTCGTCGATGCGTCGCACGCTGCCGACCCTGAACGCCCACGAAGCGTCGTACGACACGCCTGGCTGCGAATCGTACCCGCAGCAGCAGCAGCAGCAGTCGATCCTGCCTCCGCCGACGCTGCACTTTGCGCTGGCGGACGTGACACCCGTTGCGCGCATCCTGGCGGACCCGCTGCAGTTTACGCATCCGCGGAGGGCGGTGGTGGCGGGAGGGGTGAGTTGCAAGGTCGACCTGCTGGTGGTCGTGAGGGACGTTGGGGAGGTGGCGCGTGTGCGATCCAAGCTGGCCGTGGATGCGCGTCCGGCGTTCGCGGGGAGGTCGGAGACGCGCGGCTTGTCGAGGGCGTTTCAGCAAGCGAGTGCGGTGGAAGGAGGGGATGGGAGGACGGAGCGTCTCGAACTGGTGGTGATGGACGGGAGGATGTCGGCTGTTCGCCGGCTGGTGGCGGAGAGCGAGAGTTGGAGCGTGGTAGAGGAACCCGAGGAGAAGCACGTTTTGCGCGTCGTGCTGTGGGGGCAGCTCGCTCGTGACTGGAGCTCCACCACCACCGCTGTAGGATCCCAAACGACGACTCCGACCGCGCTACGCCCCGGCGACGTCGTCAGCCTGACCAATCTCAAGCTTTCGCGAACGCCGGCCGAACCCAACCCCACCAGCGGCAGCGGCAGCGGTAAGCGGTCGCGCTTGGGAACAGGATTCCCCCCTCCTCCTCCCGCGAACGCTAGGACACTGCTCACCGCCCACGCGTCCGCCGCCAACCAGAGCGCCGTGGAGCTGTGCTACCGATCCCACGTGGTCACCGCAGACGACGCGCAGAGGAACTTTGACGACGACGTAGCTGGCTTCGATCTGAAGAGTCGGAGGGTGTTGGAGTTGAGCAGGATCTGGAGGTGCGGGGTTGCGCGACGAGGTTAGAGCTTCACTCCCAAGCTGGGGGTGGATGGAATGCAGAGGGAGAAGCGGGGTTTGGTTAGAAAAAGAGGTTTGCAAGAGGGGTCGAAGGAGAGAGAGAGAGAGGTGTCGAGCGTTGTTAGAGGTGCACAAGGGGGAAGAATGCATGCCTTACGAAGGGGGAGTAACGGAGGAGCTGGAGAAAGGCGTACGAGCAGCCGGAGCTTGGACGCAGACTCGCTCCATCCCCCGCCATTGACTCGTTGCGACATTCCGTTGAAAACCTGTTCACACTCAGCACGTCACCCATACAATCCACAAGGACTCAGAGAAACTGTTCTTCGTTTTCGCCTTGCATCTCTCTCTAAAATCACAACACTCTTACCACCAGCTCCCGCCCTGCGGCGTCCCGCCTTCCTCTCCCAGATGCACGCCCTTGGCGCTGTCCCTCCTTGCCACGCCTACCTTTTCCACCCCTTCCATCTGCGTATCCACCCCTCCCGCTCCCGATGCAAAGTTGCTCGGCGTTCCCACCCCTCCTCCTCCGGCACCCAGTTCCATCCCACCTGCTTCCTCGCTGCCCGCGCCGCCCATCCCCGCAAACGCCACATTGGCGAAAGGGTTGCTCAACCCGGCCGCAGCAGCGACGCTCGCCGTGGCGCCGAGCGGGTTCTGCGCGAAGAAGGCTGGGAACTTCTCCGCAGCCTGATGCACCGCGTACGCCAGAGCTGGGTGCGCCGAGAAGGCGGCCGATAGCGTTTGGATGTCCGTGGCAGCGGTGGCAGCTGCAGCGCCTGGGTTGGGCGGCGAGGTGGTCGACGAAGACGACCCTTCTTGGCTGGTCGAGTCGGTCATCGAGGGTGGGCCTGATCGGGACTGCTGCTGGTGTTGCGATTGTGGCGGCTGCGGGGTCCACTGATTCCATTCCGAAGGATCGGGCACGCCAGTAGAAAACCGATTAGCCGCGGTCGCAAAAGCGCTGTTCAACTGATTAGCTATGTTCCCCTCCGCCCCCGTCGGAACGCCAAGCGAAGGCCAAGATCGATCACCAAAGCCTTCCCCTACCTCGCCCCTCTTCTCCTCCAACTGGAACGTAACATTGCTCTTTCCCTTGACCGCCGGCTTATCCACCTCCATCTCCTTCTCCTGCGGCTGCGGACTGGTCCTCCTCGAATTCGCCCCACTCTTCCCCCCCGCCCGCTTCTCATCGTACCGCGACCTCTTCTTGATCACATCAGCACGCATCGTCACCGGTCGATGCTCGTTATGCAGCTTCAAATACAACCCGCAGGCGTTGCACACCGTATGCCCCGCATCGTCTTTCCTCCACAGCGGTGTTGTGTAGGTGCCGCAGTTGAAGCACGACATCATGTCTTCCGTCGGTGATCCCGGTCGTGAAGGTGAGCCTGCGCGAGACCCCGGTGCCGAAGCTCCACCGGGAGTGGCCGAGGGTGTGATGTGTCCGGAGTGTGAATGGCTGTGATGGTTCTTGAGCGATTTAGGGCGTGGTGTCTTGTGCAGCTTGAGGTAGAGACCGCATGCGTTGCACAGCAACAGATCGTTCGGGTCGCGTCGCCAGAGTGGAGTCGAGGTGGCACCGCAGTTGGTGCATTGTGCTTGGGTTGGGTGAGCGCTGCCGGATGGGAAAGCGGACGCAGTGGGAGTGGTGCTGGTGCTGGCTGGGAGGGAGTCGGCGGACTTTTTGTTGAGGTCGGGGTTGATGGCGGTGAAAGCGATGGAGCCAGCGATGGATCGACGACCACGACCCTTGGGTTTGGGTTGGCCGTCGGTTCCCGTGAGCGACGAGTCGGTAGAATGGCGTTTCATGGCGGCTTTGGATGTGCCAGCGGCTGTCGACGGGCCGGGACTCGAACCAGACCGACCGATGTTGGCCAGCATAGGTCGCAGTGTAGGCGACGACGGTGCCGAAAGCGAATCCACCGGTCGATCAGCACCCTGGAATGGTCCAGCTTCGGGCGCGAGCAACGGAGTCGTTGGGACCGAAACCGACGTACCTCTCGCGCCAAACGCAGGCGGCTGCATTGCTCCTCCCGACGTGTCCACCCTCAAACCCGCTCCTGCATTCTGACCGTTCGAAACTCCATATCCCGACAAGGGCAAATGAGCGCCCTCCGGCAAACTCTGCGAGAGCGTCTGCTGCTGATCACCCCCATCGAACAACGACGTAGCAGAAGCCAGCCAATCCGACTGCTGAGCATTGCCGCTCCAACCGCTACTGCCCACACTTCCATCCGGGGACGGCTCTTTGGATTCGGGCCTCGAGCTGTTCTGGATATGCGTCCTCTGCGTCTGCTCGGCCAACTTTCTGAACGTCCTCAACTCCTCGGCCTTCTTCCTCGCCAACTCGGAAGCCACTTTGGCCGGCTGTGGGTCCGTCTTCTTCCTCCTGATCTGCTTGAGCTTGGCCGGACCTGTCGATTGCCTGCTCGGACCTGCCGCGGCCGTTGAAACCGTCGCCGCCTGCGGTGCAGACATATTGGCCAAGACCTGATCAAACGGAGCATTGAAGTTCGGCAAATCGCCCACCGGCAACCCCAGATCCGCCAAATCCATCTGCACATCCTCCATACTTCCCAAGCCTTCCAACAGGCTATCCAACGGCGCATTGAGATCGATGTTGTGGTTCATCAATAGGTCGCGCTCGGCCGCTTCGATGTCTTCCAACCTGTAGCCTCCCGACGCGTTGGCGATACTACCACCCAGCCCAGCTTGAGCCATGATCTGATCAAACGAAGCACCGGCATCCATCATGTTGGTATCGCTGCTCAGCTCCATCGCGTCTCCTCCACTGCCGCTTCCGCTGGCGCTGCTGGCACTGGTCGAAGCTTGCGGTGACAAGTTGAGCGAAAATTTGTTGGTAGTTCCCACCGGACCGTTCTGACGCTGCTGCGCAGCATAGTCTTTACTCGCATCCTTGTTGCCGATGGTAGTCTGCTTGAAGTTGACCGTCGGATCGAGAGCAAACGTATACTGCATATCCTTCATGCTCTTCCCTCCCGCAGTTGCTGCCCCGCTCTTGCCTCCAAACTTGCCCTGCAACTTGGCCACCGCCAACGCGCGCAGCTTCTGCCTCTCGACCGCCTTCTTCCTCAGCATCTCGCCCGAATCCGTCTTGCGAAACGGCGGAGCCGTCAGCTCTCCAATCTTGCGACCTTTATCGCGATCCAACTTCTCGCCCGTACTCTTGCTGAGCTTTTTGAAGTCTCGCCTGCTTTTGACATCGTCGTTCTCGACCATGAGATCGTGCAGGTACCATAGCCTCCAGCTCAAGTTCTCGAGGCGTTGACCTTGCTCGAGGTGCGCTGCGACTTTGGTGCATACTCGCCAGGTGCGTGTGAGCGATTCCTCGTCGTGCAAGTTGGAAAAGGGGCTGAAGGACTTGTTGCCTTTGACTTTGAGGAGGAGAGGTGCCATGGTGGAATGTGAGGGAGTAAGAAGAGAGACAGACTACCGCGACGAGGTCTGTCTGAATTTCGCAGCCAATCCGTGGTGAAGTTGAGACGGAGCGTAGCGGAAAGGTGTCGTCAGTCAAGACGGCTGGGAATAGACCGAGCGTGAAGGTGAGAGTCGAGAAGGAAGAAGCAAACTTGTGCTGAGTCGTAAATGACTGAGCCGTCGACTGTCAAGTGACTATTGCGACCGAAACGCTGATAGTCGGATGAGCCGAAAATCGGTCGTTTCGCTCGTTCTGGTTGCAACTGGCCAAAAAGGTGGTGTGACTGTTGAAGCGCAAACTCGGCAGCTCCCACACCAGTCGGAATCGGAAGGCGCGCTTGTCCCAATAGTGTTGGGGGAGGGGGGGAAGCGAGAGACGCTGATGTCCCTTGCAAAGCTTGAGCTTGTCTGAGTCTTGTTGCAAGCGTGAGAAAAAAAAAAGCGAGAGCAACGTCTTCGCAACGGCGATCGGGCGTCGCAGTCGAATGGCTGCTACTCTGCACTGTCGTTGCGTGGCGGGTTGAAAGTCGAAGCGGCGCTCTGGCAAAGGCGCACTACTACCGATGAGACGGAGGGCGTATTGTACAAAAGGTGGATGACGATGATGGAGATGGTGGTGGTAGCGCTCACTCCCATGGAGAATCACTCAAACCTCTGCTCAAAACGTATGCAGGGCCAACCAGCCAGCCCTGAGCCTAGCGAATCGCGAGGCAGAAGAACCTCACAAGCAGCATCTGCAGCAGCAGCAGCAGGAAATTGCACTCTCCCTGTGTGCAGCCGAACGGGAAAATTTGTCTTCGCGGTGGGGGTTGGGCGAGTCAACGGGTGAGCGAAAGGGAGAAAAAAAAATGTTGGAAAATCTGCAGGGCAGGAGGAAAGCCAAGCAACGAGCACGGGTCAAGCCAGCCGTCGTTCTGTCAGATGCCGAGGGAGAGCAGAGGTCCAAACACTTTCGCAGCGCGGGTGCGCAATTTCCGCCCCCGTTACGCCAGCCTCCAACTGCCCTTCTTCTCGTCACCGCTGCATTCTATACCGCTTCAGCAGCGGGGAGTGTGATGCGAAGAAGCAAGAGTCAGCAGCGTAGAAAAGCGAGAAGAAGAGAGAAGCAAAAAGCCAGCCCAGCCAAAAGCCAGGCACACACACACCCACACCCACACCAAAAACCCGAGACATCACTAGTTCGACCGCTACACTGTAGTCACACCACTAATCCAGGGTCCGCTCCAGCAGCAAGCATCATCCGCAGCAATTCCACCCCCCGTTCGTTTGGGTGCTCTAGAACCTTTTGCCCCACCGCGACAGCACCTCTCTCTATTCATGCAACGCCACCACACACACGCTCTCTCTTTTCCCGTTGCGTGGTCGCTCTCCTTCCTCTTCACCATCATTCATGTCTGGATTCTTCGAGAGGTGCTGCAAAGAGAGAGAGAGAGGCTAGACCGGCGACGTAAGCGAACCCTAGGTAGGAACCCTAGGGTTTGTCTTTTTGTTGTGTGTTTTTTTTTTCCCGCTGCTGCTGCTGCTGCTTGGTGTTAACCGAGAGCTCGAGTAAATTGCTCAATTTGATATTCCGTCGACAACAGACACACGGGGCGAGCAAGTGCAGTAGTGCGCGACCACAACTTCTTTTCTTGGGGTAAAAAAAAACCTCCCTTCCTCTATTGTCCCTTCAAGAACATTTCACTCTCAGCCCATTGGAAGCAAGCCTGTGCGGTTTTGCATTCGGCAAGCCGTTAGCACATGCTCTCAGCATGAACAGCAAAAGCTTCCCTTTTCGGATGCAGACTCGAGCTTCACTCCCAGTACCAGCGGCAGCGGCAATTGAAGGATGTGATTGAGAAACGAGAGTACAGTGTAAATGGACACACCGAAAGAGGGCCGAATTGGCTCCTTGCCAGTGAGGTTGAGCGAAGGGTATATCGGGGCCCGATGCGCAAGTTAGTACTCCTCGACGTACCTTCCAACCAACACTTCCTCCTCCTCCTCACCCGTAAACGTCTCTACGGTCACCCTGAACCTCCCTCCTCCCAACCCTCCCTCTCCTTCCCCGCTCCCCTTCGCACACACCTCCTCTACCTCCCCCCTCCCCAATCTACACCTCAACGTCCTCCTCCCAACCCACCCCTCTCCCTCCAACTTCAGCTTCACCCTCGCCGCATACGCCTCGGAAAAGTTCCTCACCCTCCACTTGCCCACCGCTACCCTTTCAATCACCACCGGATTATCCTCCCTTCCCAACACTCCGGTTATATCCCTCAACAGGCTCTGCTTCTCCCTCTGCGTCTCGGCGTAGAGCGAGCGGATCTTGCCAGCCTCCTCCTGCTGCGAGGGATGCGTGAGCGCGCGGATGGTGCTGCGTGCCGGACCCGGGGAGAGGCCGTAGACGTGGACTGATCCGCGGACGTCGGACGAGGTGGTGGTGAAGGTGAGCACCAGATCAAATTCCGAGGCGGCCGAGAAGAGTGTGAAAACCTCGCTGCGGTGGCGCGCGCTCATCGTTGGGAAGGAGGCAGCTAGCGTTTTAGTGCGCCATACTTTGCGGGCTTCCAGCCACAACCTTGACGTGTGGTTCTCGTCGTCGTCGTTGGCGGCGGCGACGGAGGAGGAGGAGGAGGAGGAGGAGGAGGAGGAACGGTAGCTGTGGGTCGTAGTGAAAACCGAGATGTCCTCCGGCGGCGCCCGCCGAACATCGCGGCTCAGCAGCAAATCTTGCAGCCTCGTTGCTGTATACTCCTCCGCCTCATTCCCTCCCTGCGTCGCTGCAGCTTCGATACGCATCACTCCGCGCCAGACCTGGCGCGGCGCGATCACCACTTCCTCTCTCTCCTCCTCTGGGTCCTCTTTGGTGAGCTTCCACCTCGTACTGCACACCGAAACCGCCTCAACCCTCACCTCTTCCTCCTCCAACATGTTGTGCGCTTCGACGATCACCTCGTGCGTACATTCCGTACCCCTCGTCGGTCTAGTCGTGACGCTCACCTGCAGCGCGACCGAGACGTTCGTGAAGAACGCCAGCCGGGAGAGGTACGTCTCCCCATCCTCCGCGGAAAAGGGGAGCAACCAGGCGAGACCGACATCGCCCGTTCGCACCGGTCGGATGACCAGCTCGACGAGTTCCTCCTCGCCCGGCTCTAGCCTGCGGTCGAGCAAGCTTTCCGGCAAAGCTTGGTTGAGGTGGTTCGGCACACGCTCGCCATCGCTTCGTGAGAAGGTCGCGCATTCAGGCTGGTCGCACAGCGCACGAAGATCCTCGATCGCCACCTGGCCTTCGTTTTTCAGCACCACTTGCAAGC
Organism: Sporisorium iseilematis-ciliati; assembly: GCA_001748505.1. Lineage (NCBI taxonomy): Eukaryota > Fungi > Basidiomycota > Ustilaginomycetes > Ustilaginales > Ustilaginaceae > Sporisorium > Sporisorium iseilematis-ciliati. The sequence continues at coordinate 86,131 of MJEU01000054.1, read as the reverse complement.
GCACCTGTTGGCCCAGGTACATTTGCGCTGGCGGATCGAGAATCTTGGCCGTCAACGTGGGCCGAGGACCATGCACTGAGATGGCTAGAGTGAGGTCCGAACCGTGGACCACCGAGGTCCGGTGCTCTTTCGTCTTGTTGAGGCGCGGACCCTTTTTATCGAGCCGTTGAGCGAGGTCGATCGTCTCTTCGAGTCGAAACCGTACACTGCCGATGCGGAGGTTCTGCGCTTCCGTCTTGACCCGTAGTGCTATCCGAACACGACGCTGCTGAAACGGTGCAAGGGTGAACGAGCCGGCGTCTTCGACCTCGTATTGGTCCTCGCCCAGCTCGTGATCCTCTCCAGTCGCAGTGCCGCTCTGCAAAACAGGCCGGATGCTGTCAATCTTCAACTCGACACCTATCGGATTCCGCACCTCCACCTCCAACCAGAACGTCTGATCGATCGGCACCTGCCTAGCCTGCGTCGACGTCCGGCTCGTCGGTCTCTTCCTCCTCCTCCTCGTCCCATCATCCATCACCCTCTCGCCCAAACCAAACTCCACCAGACCCTGCTCCAACCTCTCCCACACCGCATCGTCCACCGTCGCCGTCGCAGACGCACTCGACTCGGGCACAAACCTTAACACCGCCCCCGCCGTATCAAACATCGCAAACGGCAACATCAACGCCTTCCTCCTCCCTCCCACCGCCTCTGTAGAATACTTGTACGCAGTCTGCACATCCTGCAAGAACCGCTCATGCTCCACGCTCGAATTGCCACTCGGCCGGATCAACCGGATCAAGTGCGACACCGCCCCATCCGAATCCCCCTCGTTGTACGCCTGCATCCCCAACTCGTGCTCTATATGGTTCTCGATCAACGCCCACCCCTTGGCACGGTAGACGACCGCTGCTTGAGCATAACATCTCAGCGATAAGATCTTCTGCCCACACGCCTGATACTTGTGAGCCGCCGAAACAAGGTACAGCGCAAACCTGCGCAACGACGGTTTCGGCCTCAGCTGCAGACACGCCAGCGCAGCCTGCTCCAGCAACAGCGGCGCCAACACCTCCTCCGACCGCTGAGCCATCCGCAACAACCCCGCCGGCGCAGGCCGCAAATACCCCAGCATCCGGTAGGCTTCGTAGTACAACAGCGTCGCGCGCAACGCCAGATCGTCCTCCACCGCAGCACCGTTGGCACGCGACGTCGAGCGCACACCGTACTCGTAGCACGCCTGAGACAGGTAGCTGTCCACATCGATGGGCGCGCTCCGCGAGGTGTACATGATCATCAGGTGCGACAACCCGAACATCTCGGTAGCCCCCGCGACGTGTCGACTCGCCTTATCGCTGGAGAAGTCCTTGCGACCCAGGTCGTACATGGACGCGGCGAGCTTGTAGTCTCGTATGGTGAAAGCAAAGTCGGCTAGGCGGCGTGTTTGCGCTTCGATCGATGTGTACGGGTAAAACTCGTGGTGTGGGTCGTAGCCGCCGGACGTAGCGAGGCCGCCGGAAGCCGATGAACCATTAGCCCCCTTGTCGCCGCTCGCAACACCGCCGAAGAGCTTGCGCGACGCACCAAACAGTCGATTCGTCAAACCTTTGCGTGAGTTGGCGAGGTGATCTCCCATATGCTGCACATACCTCTCCATGAAGGGCACGATCGACTGCGCAGTCAGCTCGCGAATGAAACCCTTGATACGCTTGACGTCCTCCTCGTCCAGCAGCGCGGCCACGTTCGAAGTCACCGCTCCCGACGCTGGTCCCGCCAGATTCGGCTCACTCGGCATCGACGCAAGATACGGTGCCCAAAGCGAAGCCAGCTCTCCCACCTTCTCCTCCGCCTCTCCCCGACCCTCCTGCGCACTGTTGATCGCCAACATGCAGCAATGCAACCCGTACGTCTTCTTCACCTGCTCCAAGATCTCCTTCGAGCTCGCCAGATCCTCACCCGAGGTGTGCACGTCGTGGATCAGCACGTAGTACTTGAGCGTGTCCGTGTTGATGTACGGATGAGCCGGGAACGGCGAAGCTTGCGACGTGGCTTCGTAGAGCTTTGCAAAGTCGTTCATCGGATCCGGCGAAGCCGACGAGACGGCCAAAAGCACAGCGACCGGATGGCCGAAGGATTCGTGCTTCGCGATCGTCCTCTGACCGAACACGAGGTGCTGGACGGCGTCAAACCAGGGAGAGATGTGTTGGAGCGACCCGCGTCGGAGCTTCTTCAGCGTCTCGTCCAGCGCTTGCGGTCGCTTGTCGACTTGATGATCATCGTCGTTGTTGTCTTCAGCGTTGTGTTGTGTCGGCTGCTGCTCTGGAGCCGAAGCAGCTGTGGAGACGGGACGTGGCACCTGAGCATCCCACTTTTTGATGTTGCTAGCGATGAGATGATTGACCCGATCCAGCAGCTCTTCGTGCGACCGCCCTACCGCCGACGGTCTCGGTGCAGCTTGTGGATGGGACGAGCTGATAGCGCGGGCAGCATCCGGGTTGAAGAGCGAGTACGGGTCGAAGCGGAGCGGGAAACGATCGCAGATCCGTGTCTCGAGCTGCGAGGTGCGCACCGAAAGGCGTTCGACTGAAAATTCAAAGGGTCGTAGCAGCGTCGGAAGATCTGGAATGCCGTTGAGCTGGACAACGCGGTCGACGTCGGGACTGGATAGCACGGCTACTCGCGGCGAGAGTGCCGCGTGAATGCGGAGATCGCTCATCGTCGAGCTAGTCGATGTGCACTACGCAGAAGCGGACGATGCTTTTCGTGAGAGAGGGCGGTGAAGCTCGATTATCTCGACATGACAGAAGGAGTGTCGAAATCCGTCGATAATGGAATGAGCCTGATCGAGCGGTCGAGATGCAGCGAAGGCCCTTTGTCGGTGATTGCTAGCAGGGCAGGTGATGACGAAGGGCAAGGTGATGATGGTAATGCTTCAAGTGTGGTGCAGCGTTTCAGGGTCCGTCTTGGCTGCTTCTTCGTGTTTCACCATTTCGACTCTGCGAAATTATTCGGCGTGCACCGTGCGCTGCTGCTCCAAAGTCACTCGACCTGACAACGTTCACACACACTTCACACACTTCACACACTTCACACACTTCAATCACAGACAGGATCAACAACAATGAAAGTGCATTAAGCGATAGACGACAACGATAGATCCCACCCGATTCTGCACTACGCACGAACGCCCTTCGACCGCAACCTAGCCAGCTGCATCTCATGCATCTGTTTTTCCTCCTCCGCCTTCTCCTCCTCCCTCCGTATCGCATCGACGGACCTTAGCACCGCAGCAGCAGTCTCCTCGTCGATACCTTCATAGTTCGCTTCCAGTCGCTCCAGCACCGCTTCCTGCATCCCTGTACCCACATTCTCCGCAAACTCGACCTCAATCGTTCCATCAGCAGCTTGGTAGATCGACGTGCCGGCTACCGAAGCTAGCAGGTGGTCTGAGCGAGGTTCAAAAGGTTGACTCCCTGCTGCAGGTGTAGACGCTTCACTCGCCTCTTCGCTGTTCCCGGGTTTGGAGGTGGGATCCACTCGCTCCACCAAACTACGAAGCTTACTTTTCAGCGCATCTCCACCTAGCCCGTTGATGAGGTCCCGTATCTTGTTGGCCGAATTCTTGGCCTGCCATTGCGTCCACAGCATCTGCTTCTGATTGTTCGTCAGCCCGCCTACTTGACCCATCTCGCCACCTGGGTAAATTCCAGAGTTTGGCGGTGGAAGATGCGTCTCTGGACCCGCCTCGGCATCCCAAAACTTCTTGCTGCCGTTTCCGGCTCTCGCCCACTTGCCGTTCTGGGGCGCTAGCAGAGGATGCGCCTCTGTCGTGAACACGTATTCATCCAGCGAAATGAGATCGGGAGGCGAGAAGAGCAGATAGTAGTACTTGAACGTCTCGGCAAACGTGAAGCTCTCCATGCTATCCGCCCATCCAGCAGGCGTACGTGTGACGTCCCAGATCGCACTAAAGCCAACATCGGTCATACAGTGCGTGACCCACGAGGCGAACATCTGCCATCCGCGCTCTTGCCACGCCGTGTCACCCGTGATCCTCCACATGTAGAGCACAGACTCGATGGTCTCCGGACGATTCAAGTAGCTCGTCTGTACGCTTCGTACACCGACAATCGGATGACCGCGCGGCTTGCCTCGTCGCGAAGTGCCGTCAGACGCGCTGATGAGTTCGAAGCGGTCCTCGTCGTCGTTGGTGTAAAAAATCATGTTCTCGGGCCCAATGCCGGTGGTAGAGCTGTTGTAAGCCCACCAGCAGGTGCCCGTGATACCCTTTGCGAGATCGAGATCTTCGGACCGCTCGGCCATGATGCGCGAACCCAAGCCCAACATGCCACCGCTGAAGCAGGCGAGATGCTCCAATTTGGCGTTGTATCTCGAGCCGGCAAGCTCGCCGAGCGTGAGAAGGCTGACGCCAGGCACGGTGTCGACGCGCGTGATGAGCAGCTTCTTGGCTCCTTCGATGGCGTCCGAGTACATGCGACTGTATTGCTTCAAGCGTCCTCCCAGCAGTTGATGCTCTTTGATCAGATACTCGTAGTACGAGTCTGACATGCCTCCAAAGGTGATCGCGCCGTACGAGATGTTGCGTTCGGGATAGAGCGTGGCCGGGAAAAGCGTCTCGATGCGACCGGCTGCAGTCATGTTGTGGTCGAGCCAGTCGGTGGTGCGTTGGACGCGGTCGAAGTAGGTGCGGTTGCCTGTCACCTGCCACAAGCGTGTAAACTCGAGCAGCAAGCTGCCCGCTTCGGCGAGGATGACGCTGTTCTGCTGTTGCGGTCGTGTGTTGGGGTGTTCAGGTGTCTCTACCATCCTGATACGCCCGTTGGGTACACCGGTCGAAGTGTCGAATGCGGGCAGAATGAGCTGCGCCAGCTCTTCCGCACGATGGCGCATCAGCACGTCGCCACTAAGGTCGTACGCCGACAGGAATCCACCAAGATATCGAATGGCAGTCTCGAACACGGGAATCCGCCCATCTGCGCTACCATAGGCACTGCGAGAGCCGCCAATCAGACGGAAATCGATATCGCGCACGTGCTGTCTCGCCAAATCGTACTCTTTGGGTAAATCCATGACAAGCAAAGTGTCGAGGGCGTCGACGATGCTGGCACCCCAGCCGTTGAATGGATCTTCTGCCGTTCTTGAAACGGGTTTGAGCTCGTCGTGGCCCCATGCATGCTTCTTGTAGCCTTCCCAAGCGTGAACGAAAGCGTTGCGAACCATCTTTTGACGCTGAGCGATGAGCTCATCTCGTGCAGGATCGTTGCGGCGACCTGAATGGCGCGAAGGATCCTCGAATGCATGTTGTACTTTGGGGAGAGGCTTGCTTGGCTGTGAAAGCTCGTCGAGTGGTGGCTTCCACCCGGCGTAATGTGCATTGCGCCACTCCGGTTCCTGTGGCTGTTTTGCTGGAGTGTCGGCGTCGCTGGCTTCCGTTCTGGATTGATCCGCCCATAGCCGTGTTGTCCAGAGTTCAGGAGAGATGGTGGGTGCCTTGAGAGGCCAGGGTGGAGGTTGGTGGACAGGATCGCGATTCAGCAAGCTTTCGAGGTAGGTGGGAAGCTCGCCTCGATGAGGGTCCGAGTCGCTGTAGAGCGTTGCTTGTGACTGGAGCGAGCCGGTGGAACCAACGACGCTGAGAGGTGGAGGGAACGAGTCGGGGCCGAGCTCGTGCACCTCGACTGGCGCATTGCTATCGCCGAAGGAAGGGTACCACGAGTCGGGCGATTCTGAGGAAGGCTGGAACCATTTTGGCGGTTTGAGAGCCGGCAAGCCTTCTGCTCTGAACTTTTTGACGGGTTCCATGTCCATCACGACCGGTCCAACCAGCAGAACTTGCACCGTGACGATGATGGCGACAAGCACGAAGATGACGAACGCTTTGTGTTTGGCGATCCATGATGCTAGGTGGGACGAGATTGTGGGTCGGCCCCTCTGCCTGCCTGTATTGAGCGGCAGATAGGAAGCGGTTGGTGTGCTGCCAAACATGGTGCTGTCGTTGTCTTGCGGTTGTGATTGTGGAGTAGTCTGAGAATCGGGGGTTGAGGAAGTCGCTGTTTTGCGTAGACGAAGCGTTGATTCTGGTGCCGTACTGTCTATAGCATTTGGTACTCGATCGAAGTGCGACAAAGCGTCAGGCGAGGAGGTCAACGAAGACGACCCCGTTGACCTTGATGAAGGTATTGGCGGCGAAGGTTGAAGATGCTGCTGTGAAGACGAAGATGATTCTGGTGATGACGATGCAGTGGGGTCAGAAGCAGCAGCGAAAGGATTCTCCAGATTGCTGTCACTGGGCGTGAGTTCCCTCCGGGTGGAAGAATGGTCTCCTGAAGAAGGATCGATGTGCTGAGCGGGAGACGATGGTCGGACTTGACGAGATGAATTCGAGGCCTGCTCTTGTCCGAGGGATGGAAGCAAGCTGCCTTGCAATGCCATCAAGGCGATGATTGGAGATGGTGGTTCAGAGCAGAACACTGGCGGCCAAGGACAAGTGAAGTGCAGCCAGATTAACCTCGGGAGGCATCGAATTGGATGAGGCTTGCGTGTGTGTGCGACAGGTCAAACAAAGTGTTGTATGCGAGAGAGAGGGAGAAGAGCGTGCGTGAGACCGTCGGAAGTCCAACTTCTTGGCGTCTGAATTTAACGGCTGAATTCTGCAGCGTTGCAGCGTGTCACTGCCGCTTTGACCCTTCTTACAAAGATTTCTCGGCTGCAATACAAATTCACATCTCGCTTCCAAAGCGATGCTGCTCGCACGACCTTCTCCTTCCACTTTGCATGCTGTGCCGAACGATGCAGATCGAAAGCAAAGGCACGATACACATCAGACACTACTGCTACCAGCAGCAATCACGGTAACGTCGAGCCGAAAAAGTGGGAACCAACCAAGCTCGCCGCTACAGTACTTCCTCACTACCACTCATGCAGCACCCCACACAATATCACGCCAACGGAGATAGACATCATACCATTAGAAAACAGAAACCAGCGAACAAAGGCACAAAAAAGTGGGGGGATATAAATGATACAATCAGCGAGGGCTATAAAAGAATACTATGAAAGACTAAACAACGGAAAGCGCGGAGACCGTAGCCAATGCCGACTCTGTGAAGCTGCGTCAGCTTTTGAGGTGAGCGGGGTATATAAGAGAGTGGAAGTGAGAGGTGTAAAGTGTTTTCTTAGAAAAAGTGCTGCTGCTGCTGCTGCGGATGAGATGGAGGTTGCATGTGCTGCGAGTGGACCTGACTCGGCGGTGCGAACGCGCCATGCTCGTGGTGGCTGGCACTGTGCGAGGCGTGCTGCTGCTGCTGCTGCACTTCGGGGCTGAACATGAAACCGTTGGTTGACGGCGAAGTGTCAGGATGACGATACTGCACCGTCCACCAGCTGGCAGGGTTCGCCGCTGCCTGCTGCCACTCGAGTCCGCCATGCGCTGCGGGCCGGTGTGGCTGGGCTGTCACTGGATAACCAGATGGACCTGTCATGCTCGGCGCACCGCCGTGATTCGACCCAGGCTCCGAGGTGCCCAGCATCGCCGCTGCCGCAGAGGCATCGTGGCGGTTCGCCTCGTGGTGCGAAGCCTGCAGACCAAACCACTGGCCGATGCGTTCGCGGTTGAGGAACTCGCGTTCGGGCAAGCTCGACGAGCCGTTCTCGGACCACTGCGAAGCCGTGGAAGGTCGCGGTGCAGTGGCAGTCGCCGCCCAAGCATCAATCGAGTCTGCGATCGACGAGCGGTGATCTCCGGGCGAGGTATCCATGCCTCGGGCAAAGTCAAAGGCAGCCGACATGCCGTCCGAAGAAGCACTGTCAAGCGACATGGTCAGAGAAGGACCCGTAGGATGGGCGACGACACCACCAAATCCAGTCTCATCCGAACCAGTGCTCGGAGCGCCCATCAAGTGCGATGACCACATGAGCGGGTCGACATCTGCGCCTGTTGAGGCTGATCCCGGAGCATTGGCTTCAGACATCCACTTGTACAAAAAGATGGACTCGCTGTCATCGTTGTCCTCGGCATTACGAAGCAACAAGTTACCCGCGAGCTTCTCGATGGCGTCCTTGCACTTGGCACCGATGGGGGTGATGTGGCCCATGTCGACGAGCAAGCGCACGCAAGTCTGGAGCAGACTCGCCCATTCACGTGCCTCTTCACCGCTGGGCTCATCGAGCAGCGAGACGAGCGGCACAAGCGCGCTCTGGGTGAGGAAGTAGATGGCGTGCCACGCCATGGCCTGGTTGTGCGGATGCGAATCCCAGAAGCTCGAGATGGAGCGGATGTTGTTGCTCGCCATGGTTCGGCACAGCGCGATCGCCTGCTTGACTGCAGGACGCAGAGCGGGACGCGTCTCACCTCGAGAGCGAGCAGCAGCAGCGGCGACAGCGTTCGAGAGCAAGAAGGGACGGAACATGACCATGCGGAAGTTGTTGCATCTCCATCGCAGTCGTGCCGAAGCAACCGAGAACGACGCAGGACGAGGACCTGAGTAGCCGTCGTCCATGTAGTCCGGCAGGTTGTCGACGAACTCTTCGGTCTTGAGATCGAAGGCGCGCACCTCCTCGATAGAAGGGTTGGAACCGCGCATCAATCGAGCCTGCAGTGGCATGCTGATCTCGGACGCAAACTTGGCGTGCGCAGAGAGCGTCGAGCTGAGGGTAGCTTCGGACACCTCAGCAGGCAGCTCGTCGGCAGTGGGCGACATGGCGGTCTCGTCGATGTTCTGAGGCGGTGCTGCATCGGCATTGATGGCGAGCAGACCGTTGGGACGAGCCATGCTGACGCAGGTGTCGGCCTCCATGGTGAAGAGCGTGTACCAGAGACGGCGACCAAACTCGCGATCAAAGGCGGGCATGTCGCGCGCCTGCAATGCCGCCTCGGAGTGCAAGCCCATCGAGATGGCCATGCGCAGAGCGCTGCCGAGCACCATCCAAGCCGCCTCGAACTGATTCTTCTTTTGGCAGTAGTTGGCGAGCAGGGTGAGAGCCTGCACCGAGATGATCTCGGCCTTTTCGAACAAGACGGCGTTGTAGAGCTGCTTGGCACGCTGGTAGAAGAGGGTGTCGTGGTCGATCTCGTCGGCAGAGACCCTGCGCTCGAAGGCGCCGAGGGCAAAGACCATGTTGACGAGCATGGGCCAGGCGGCCGACTGAGGAGGGAGGATGGTGCCTTGGAGCTGAGCACGGAAGGTAGCGGGGTGTAGGATGGGGTAAGAGGGGAGGTGGAACTCGAAGAAGGATTCAAGCAGCTCGGCGGCGAAGCGCTGGCTGTCCGAGTCCCAGTTGGCAAAGTCGACGTTGTCGGGCAACGATGCGGGGTGCTGCAGTGTCGAGGAAGACGACGAAGAAGCACGAGCAAGACCCTCACACGAGACATCGATGCCGACAGCCTTGGTGGTGTTGGAGCTGCTTGTGTCGTGGCCAGCAAGCGGCTGACTAGCCGAGATATCCTGTTTGCCTCCGAGGCTTAGCTGTGATGCGATCTGGAGCGCGGCGTTGCAGCTGGTGAGGCTGACAAAGTTGCCGCCGCCGAGCGCGTCGACGTCCTGAGAAGACTTGGACGTGGGCTTGGTGTCGGGCAGGGGCTGCTCTGGGTGCGCGAAATCAAGCTCGTCATCGACGAGGGACTCATCGACGCCGGTGGTCCAAGAGCGGAACCTCTTCTTGGCAGGCATGGTGGGCTTGACGTGAGCAAAGCCGCAAGCGTGAGCGGTGTCTTCGCCGGTCAAGGAGCGGTTCTGCATGTATGGTTGAGTGTGTCGACGGGCTGGTGCGCTGGGAGGAGCCAATGGCTTGTCGATGGCCGACTTGGGGGAAGCAGTGTTGGCTGTGCTGCTGCCGCTGCCGGTGTTGGACTGGAGCTCGGCAATCTTTCTCTTTGCTTCATCGAGCTGAGCCTCCAAGGAGCTGACGTACTGACGGGTGATGGGAGATCGCTTGGGAGGGTCGACGTAAGCACACGATTTTGTGCGGCTGTGGGTGATGCAACGGCCACAGAAGGGGAGACCACCGTCGCAGCGCATCTTGCGCGACTTGCACTCTGTACATGCGCGAGCGACTTTGGAACGGCCATCGCTGGTGCCTGGTTTATTGAGCTCGCTGGGGTGGACGTTGTCGAAGCCAGTGTTGCTGTAAGGGAGGAAGGCGAACTGACCAGGCTGGGGCTCGTTGGGGCTGAGGTGAATGGGACCGGCGCCGAAGCTGGGCTGAGCCTCTGCTTTGATGAAACCCATGTTGAGCGAAGAGAGGTTGGTGTATGTGTCGATGTAGGCTGGAAGCGGTAAAGAGGAAGGAGTCTAAGAGTTGGTCACAGAGGTGTTGCCGAGTGAGAGAAGTGGTATAGAGGCAACGACGTGATAGAAGGGAAGGCGAGGCTAATAGAGTTTGATGGAGGCAGCTCTGTACCTTGATCCTTTTTACAAGACAAGTTAAGCGTGCGTCATGAGATCGAGCTTAGAGTGTATCGAGATCTTTCTATCAATGACAAAGAGACGTGACACTGAAGCAAGGGGAAGGGGGCCTGTCGACTAGCTCTAGATTTGGTGTGACAGAGTGATGACAAGTGATGAAGGCGGAATGAATCGAGATCGAAGATGAATGTGCGATTTTGTCGAGGTCGAAAGTCGAAGTGTCGGAGCGGTCGAGGTCGAAGATCGATCTATGGAGTATGTGTGAGATCTAGAGTCAAGCGTCACTTGAGGCTCGCAACGATGGCAACACTGATGGATGGTAGACGCCTTGTTTTTGGTGTGTGAGGGTGTTGTCTATGTCTAGAGATGAGGAATGAGGAGGGTGAGGAGGTGTGAGTGTGTGTGTATTGGAAGAAGAAGGTCGAGAAGAAAGGGTTGGGAAGGAGGGGATGAATGCGTGATAGGATAGGCAAGGTGTGGCACAGCTGAGAAGATACGAGGGCCAGAAGGGACGATAGGAAGAAGAGAGCCAGAGCCAGAGTGAGAACGAGAGAGCGGGATAAAGCGGCACAGCCAAGAGAGTCGAATCACGACAGAGACAGGCCAAGGCGTGATAAGTGACAGTCGAGCAGCGGACCGGGTTGTGATGGTGTGTGAACCGGACTGTAAACGCGCTTTGCTTCCGCTCGGTTTGAGAAGAGAGAGAACAATAAGAGCAGCGCAGAGATAGCGTGCATCAGCAGCAGCAGCAGCAAGAGCAGCAAAGAGCCAAACCACTTAGCAGCAGCTCGAGAAAAAGATAGAGGATTCATGTCCCGAAAGAGGCAGTTGAGCAGCCAGCCAGCCAGACAGACAGGAGCGATTGATAGCAAAAGGTTAGAACTTGGACAGAACAACAGCCACGAGACCAGCAAAAAGTCAGAATGGGGAAGGAGAAGAAAAGAAAAGAGAAAAAGAGAGCCCAGGCCGAGTGACAGAGCAGAAAAGATACAGTAGCTTCGGGTGCGTGTGTGTGTGGGCCGCAGGGTCTGGCTGTGAGTCAAATCACAAATCCAAAAAGGTTGAAACTGTTGTGGTGCAGGAACCATGCACTTGGGCACACGAGTAAGACAACCCTTTTTTTTTCTCTTTTTCTATCGCTTCGATAGTGGTGATGGGAGGCGAGAGCGGACTGGCCTTGTGACCAAGAACAATTCCGAGGAATTAAAAATAAAAATAAAAGATTGATAAGAGAGAAAAATCACGCAAGCGATGCGGTCAACTCACCATTGAGCATATGACGATCAAACTGCCCTTTTCGAGGCAAAAGAGATTTGCGAGAGAGAGCCTCTTTGGCTTTCGATCCGCTATCTCGGAATTCTCTTTCTCATGAGAGCCCAAGAAGAAGAACAAGAAGATTACGCTCTGACTCGCTTCGCCTCGAGTTTTGCCAGACGAGGTCTTGTCACAGTGGTATCGGCAAGAGAAAAGAGGTGAAACCAAACAAGAGAGAAGAATCACAGAGAGACAACGCCGAGACAAGACCAAGGGAAAAATTATTGCCACGCGCGATGCTAGCGCGGTTGGGTCATGGGAACCGATAAGGGCCAATTTCAAAAGATGGAGAGAGAGAGAGAGCTGAAGCTGGCTGGAGCTATTTCTAGCCAAGAAGATCAAGAAGAAGAATCACAGCCCACGCCGAAAGTGCGATCCCGACGAGATGCTCCTACACTTCCTCTGTTTCCTTCTCCTACAGTGATTCCCTTTCTAATTTTCAGTCCCAGACTACAATAGACCGCCGGAGGAGCGATGCTTCGAGAATGAATGAGTTCGGTGGGCGAAAGAGATATGAAAGTGCAGTAGAAATGGCCTGCCCACTTCGAGACCGATCATACTCCGACCGTCTGCGATATTTGTGAGTCTGCTTGCTTTCAAACGCTGCAAAGATTGTCCGCGCTGAACCGACGAATTGGAGGGCCAATCACAAATCGCAATCACGGTTGGCGATATCGTTCTGCACCCTTTTTCCCCATCTTGAAGGGAAAGAAGGGGAAAAAGTTTTTTTAAGGTTGAATCTGCAGCTGTGTGATTGGTGATCCGTCGACGATGCGCGGGACCAGCAGCAGCTGCAGCAACAACAGATCTGCAGCGAGTGAAAAGACCGCTTGGACTGCCAGCAAGCTCGAGAGCCAACAGGTTGGCAACCCACAATCGTAAAGCCGCCTTCTTTGCTTCGCTAACCGTCGGGATCAAACCCCAACTCAAGGGTCCCCGAGCCAGGGTCCAGCATCCAACCACTTGTTGGATGGTAAGAACAACAAAACTCGTTCTTGCCTCCAACAGCCGAGCATCAGTCTTGGCAGCCGCACTACCACCTCTCTGCTCCTTTAGAAAAGCGCGAAGCGGTACAGTCTGAAAACGTGGTTGTTGCATTCCCTCACTAGCTCCCTTTTTCTTCAGAAGATTTCACTCCAGGCGAGGCCGGGCCCACGGGAAGGCGTGGCATCATAAGCGAAACAACAGCCAGCAGAGTTGAAGCTAAGTGTGCTAGTGCACTTGCTGTATTTCAAATTCTGTCGCTCTGCTTGCGTGCTCGTTCATCGCAGCAGACTCGTAGATGATCGACCGTGGTATATGCATCCTTGACGTGATCTCGTCTTTGCTCAACATCATGGTTTCGAGTGGAATAGAGAGCGGTATACGACATCGCCGGGCCGCTATTGTGCGTTGGTAAATGCCCGCTGGATGCACTCGAAGCAATGCGAAGACGGAACGGGAGGGCATACAATGCGAAAGGGTGTGGGAAGGAGAGAGGGAAAGCTTCTCGCGCGCGCGTTTGCCGCCAAATCTCATCGCGCTCGGAGTTCTCCGGTCGTGTTGGTCTTTTGCTCTCAACGCCTCGCTTCTATCCAAACGGCTTTTGGAACATCTTCCAACTCCTCTCCCTCTCTCTCCCCTTCCTCTCTTCTTCATGGCTCGCTATCTCGAGCAAAGTACATACATCTCGAACCCATCGCCCACTCGTATCTTATCAGCCGAGCCACATTTCCCGCTGTCCATCAAGTCGTTGTAGCATTTGTAGCGCAAAAGATGTATGTGTTCCTTGAGATTGCTGCTTCTGGCCACGACCTCCTTTCGCTTAGCACCTCGCAAGGCAAATCGATTATCCTCTGCCACCAAGAATGAGGGTTGTCAGGCGCTTTCCTCTCGCTTAAGGTGCAAGCGATTCCGTATTCCGAGCACCAGCTCCTGCTTGCTGCCTTATCGCCTGTTATTACGTACAGTACCTTGTCCATTCAGTGCGGGGATAAAGCGTTCTCCGCTGCGATCTTCTCAACTTCTTCGCTGGTCGGTCCTTTCGCCGACCAACTTTTACCCGCGTTGCACCCAGCCATTGGCAGTGGCTTCCCATCCCGCAACATACCGCCGCTTTTCGTGTCATCGACATGCACCTGCTCGCTCGCCAGTGCAGCGATCGCGAGAGAAAAAAAACGCGGGGAAACCGAGATAAGCCTCTTGATCCTCGAGATGATAATGCCTCTTTCAAAGCCAGTAGAGAAAGACGGTCAAGCGGAGATTCAACCGAATACCAGCCTAAGCGAGGTTGGTAACGGCTTTGATGGATGCCAAGGCTTTAACGCTTTTTGCTTGCGATCATGCCGAAAGTCATCCTCGCCTTTGTGCCATTTAGCCGCCGTTGAAAAGCTCGCTTGCGATCCCCTCCTCTTTGCCGCCAAGACGAGCTGAGAAGAACTCTCTCATGTGGGATGCTTCGGCATCGAAGAGCCGGGCCAAATTGCCGCGAAACCAAGACAGAGCAACAAGGTTCGAATGATGATGACAGACAAGAGCTTCGGAATTGCGCGTGTGTGCATGAATTGCAGTCCCACGCCACAAGGCAAGGCGATGACGTTTATCTCGACCATTGCGACATCGGCGACCAGGCGATAATGCCGCGGCGAAACAAGAGGCTGCTTCGATAAGTCGGCACAGGAAGCCGAACGAGATAGCTTCTCATTGTGGCTGATGGGATAGCATCTTCGACAGGATAGCTCATCGGCTGATCCGGCGTGAGATTCCCGCACGCCGACGATCTTGCAATGTTCGAGCACTCTTTCTAACACTTTGCAAAAAACGGCCTCGCTGCGCCCGGACCAACGCCATCTTCCGTTCGACCGCCGGTTCTAGGATATGAAAATGAACGCTGAGTTCTGACTTCTCCCAACTCTCCTCTTTTCTCCTTCTCATCATACACCAACAACCGCATCTCTTCCAAGGATGCTCGACCTCAAATCGATCCCCAGCCTGCTCTGGGCAGCATCGCTAGCCATCACGGCTACCGCCGCCGCCGCTGCACCGAGCATCACCACCACGACCACTTCGCATCCCGGGTGGACTTATTGGCAAGCCGATGCGTCCGCCATCCATTCCCAAGGCTGTGCCGACGAGTATGCTCGAATGCACGTCGCCGGTCGCGACTACCTGCTGCGTGCTCGTTCCGATGCCCGTTGTGCGCAGAACATGTACGGGCTGGAGGGAGGGCATGGAGAGGTGGTGCTGTTGAAGCAGGAGGCGGTCGAAGGTGTCCAAGCCGAGGGTGGTTGGAAGGATCGTGCGCTGTCTGCGCTCACGATGGAGCAAGGTTCGACGGCTGAAGCTGGAGCAGCTGGCTCGGGACAGGTGACTTTCCACCTTGCGACACCTCTCACTCCTCAGCTCATCAGCACCACCAACACCTCCCTCCTCCTCGCTCTCACCCCCGAATCTCTCGCGACCATCGACCAGCGCTCCACCTTCGACACCCGCCTCGAACGTCTCTCTTTCCACCCCTACTCGTCTCTCGACGACATCCCCAAACCCGAGCCAACATTCAAAACGCCCAAGCACAACGCCATCATCGCCCGCATCGCGTCCTCCTCCGCCCTCCACCCGGCACGCATCGTCAAAGATCTGCGCATCCTCACCGGCGAATCCGTCCAGCCGTCCGACATTGGCGAGTGGCACAGCCGCCACAGCTCCACCTACGGTGCCCGGCGCGCGGGCGCTTGGATCAAGCAGCAGCTCCAGCAGTCGTTGGCTCCGCTCAACGGGAGCGCGTGTGAGTTTTTCGAGTACTCGCCGTACTTTGCGCCCAACGTCGTTTGTCGGATTCCTGGATCGAACGAGGAGGAGGGGGAGGGGGAGGTGGTGGTGTCGGCGCACTACGATTCGCGCGGCACCTTTGGCTCCACCACCGCGCCGGGTGGAGACGACGATGGGTCGGGGACAGCGGCGCTCCTCGCCATCGCGAGGGCGATCGGTTCGTCGCAACTGCGCTTCTCGTCTCGGATCCAACTCGTCGCCTTCTCGGGCGAGGAGCAGGGTCTAGTCGGCTCCAAGCACTACGCGCAGCACCTCCGCTCCCGCTCGGCCAACATCAGGCTGGCGGTGCAGATGGACATGCTCGCCTACCGCAAGCCGGGCGAACCGCTGCAGCTGGCGTTCCCGGACAAGTACGTCACCAACTCGGCGACGCAGCTCCTGTGGAAGGTGGCCGAGATATATGCGCCCGAGTTGGAGCAGGGGTATACGCCGGCGTGCTGCTCAGATCACCAGAGCTTTTGGGAGAACGGGTTTCCGGCCACGTGGGTCTTTGAGCGCAACGGTCCGATTGCCGATCCCATGTACCATAACTCGGGGGATACGACCCAGAGGGAGGGCTACGACGTGGAGCAGCTCGCGAGTATCGCCAAGGTCGTGTTGGCGGGGGTTTTGCATGTGGCGGGTTTTGACATGTAGAAAGAGTTAGATTTGCGTAGCAGTGCGGGTATAACTACATTGAATGTGCGTGGATGCGTGTGTGTCGTAGCGACGGGTATAACTACAGTGAATGGTTTTCAGCGACACGTATCGATAGCAGGGCCACACCTGGCCTTGGCAGCGCCCAACTCGTACTCTCCTACTCCGAGTGCGCGACACACGGCTGCGAAGGCGTCCCACTTGGCTTGGTAGCCTTCTTCGGCGAGCACGGCGTCTGCTTCCTCTGCTTCGCGTCCGCCTCTCTCGCCGGCTGCTCGGTGGTCGACGAGCCCGATTCGGCGGGCGACTTGTTCGAGCAGCTGTTCGTCCGGCGTGGCGCCTCGCTCTGCGGTGGTGACGAGCTCTTGGATGGATGCGGAGACGTGGGCGCCGCAGACCTCGGTGACGCGTGCGAAGGCTTGTTGGCAGTGCAAGGAGGAGAGGCGTTTCTTGAGTTCTTGCGGACGCGAGATTGAGGGGTTCGGAGAGATGGGGAACACTATACTCGGCGATCGAAGCTTCTCGCCTTCGATGTTGGGGAACGGATATCCACCGCCGACCTTGATCGGTCGCGGCGTGACCCCGCCGGGTCCTGCACCGGCTCTGGGCGTGTCTTCGCCTTTGGTATCCACCACCCTATCCACATCCGAACGTTCGCCCAACGTCTCCAGACTGCTAGCCTCCGAGCTGCCCACAGCATTGCTGGTCACGCTGAACCCACCCATATCGCTCGACCTCCTCTGTCTCGTGCGCTCGTACTCCTGCGCCAGCGATACAAACCCACCCGGCCTCCGGTGTACCGCCGGCTGCAGCACGCTCGACCGCGTAAAACTAGACCTCCAGCTCGGACCATCGCTCGACACCCGCCTGAAGTTGGCTCCAGATTTGGCGAGCGAAAACCCGCCACCGACCGCTAGCCCGCTGCCCGCGCTGCCGACGCTTCGGCTTTCGATCTGCTGCATGTGCTTAGGCTTGTCAAACACCCCCTCCTCGTGCGGAGAAGCCTTCCTCGACACCTTGGCGTCGACGCTCTCCGCCGTCCTGCTCGTCGGTTTCGCCGTCTCTCCTTCCTCCTCGACATCCTTCCTCTTCCTCGTCGCCGAATCCCCGCCTTCCGACCCCTTCTCGCTCGGCGATGGCGAAGTAGACATGCCCATCGTCGCTCTAAACGCCGCGATGCTCTCGCTGAGATCCCTCGACCCGCAGCTGCCCGACGGATGACGCGTACGCCCATCCGGCAGCAGACCGGGGATGGGAGGCGAGACCGACCCTTTGCTGCTGACACTGCCGACGCGCTTGCTCCTAGCTTTACCGGAATGCAACCCCAACCCGCCCTCCGTCGCCGCCGGCGCAGAAGCTGGCTCAGCGAGGCTGATCCGCCGGGCATGGTCAGCGAGCCTCTCCGCTTCCGACTTGGCATGATCCGCACGCAGCTGTTCGAGGTGCTCGGTGGGCGAGGCGAGTTCGGCAAATGATCGTGCGAAGGATTGGGCCCGTCGTCGGGTGGCTGCTTGGAAGGAAGAGTGATTCGACGATGCTTCGCTGACGCCACGCTGACGTCGGGTTGTGCTCTTGGGTGACAACGAAGCGTCGACATCCGTGTTGTGCTTGGAATCGCTACCCTGAGGTCGCTGCTGCGTCGCCGGCTGATTGTTCAACATCAACGTACTCAACCTCCTATGCTTAGCAAAGCTCGTCCCGGGACTACCCGCAGGCGACATGGCCCCCGTCGGCAACGGCGAGCCACCCGCCTCCGAAGCCCTCCTCGACACCGGCGGACTCGCGCCCGCCGTCAACGCGGAGATCCGCAGCCCCGCGAACTTGCCCGAATGCGACCGAGGCCTGCTCGCCGCCGCCTGCGTAGCCGGCTCCTCCAGGATATCCTCCAACGAGCTCGTCATCGCAGACTCTTCGGCGCCGGCCGACATCGCAAAGACCTCACCTGGCGAACCTCCAGCCTCTGACTGGGGCGAGAGCAGCGATGTCGGAGAAGTGTCTCTCAGCGACGATTGGTGAAGCTGCCCGGCCGGCCGTTCGGTGAATGACTGGGGCAAGCTATCCAGCGGTTCCACTTCCACCGCCAGGAGCTCGCCTTCGTCACCTGCATCGCTCGACGCATCGCTCGGCGTCGAGATCGGAGACTCTTCGCTCTGCAACGCCCAACTGTCAAACTTCTCGCGTCCGCTCTTGACCGTCACGCCGTCGGCTCCCAAACACCTCTTGAGTTGGGCCCACAGCGCTGGCGACCTCTCCATCACCAAGCTTTCCACCCGCGCCAGCCAATCCTCGTCGTCCAACAACGGCCGATCGAGCTCGACGAGCAGCTCGAGCATCTCATCCCACCGCTCGTCCTTCCCGCGCGCCAGAGGGGCCGAAGGATCGCCGCCGAAGACGCTGCATAGTCGAGCGGCGAGCGAGGTGTTGGCTTTGGTGTCGAACAGGAGCTCCTTGACTTCGCTAGGCCGGTGGAGGAAGGGTAGGAGAATGCCGTGGTCGGAGATGGTGTGGATGTGGACGCTCGAGTCGAAGGTGGAGGCGGCGGTGGGGCGGTGGGAGGAGAAGGAGGGGGCGAAGCGAGATTGTGAGGGTGAAGTTGGGGAGGAGGAGGGGTCGGATTTGTGGTGGATAGGCGTGTGCGCGTTGATAGGGTGGGAAGGGTCACCTTTGAGGATTGTCAGCGAGCAGCTGGATTGCGGTGCTGACATGGCGATGGATGGTGAGTCGAGTCCGAAAGAGGGACGACCCAACGTTGGTAGAGTTCGTGTGTGGTTGGGAACGGTTAGGGGAAGAGCCATGGTTGGCGTCCGATCCGGATTGTCGCTACAATGTCAGATGCTCTGGTCTTGAGTTGCGGTTGAACTGTTTTTGTTGCTTTTGTTGTTGAGCTGAGATAGGAGCGAGGTCCGCTAGCTGTAAGGGGAAGATATGATGGTGGTAGTGGGAAGACAAGTGGATCCGATTGACGAAACCGGATCTCTTGAAGGGAGAGCGAACGACGACCCTTGCAACCCTGCTTCCCTTTTTGACTCTAGCTCGACGTCTCGGAACGTCGACGGATGACTGAACTTTTCCTCCAGTCACAAGGCCGGAATGACTGAGACCCAAGCTAGTGGACACGCCTCTCTCCGTATGACTGTGCACAGCCAATCATTCACGGCGATCGAAGCAGTCTTTTGGTTTTGAGACAAGGTTTGCTCGTGGGCTCGGATGTGACGGGAGAGAAAACTGCGAGATGATATCAAGTTGTGCCACTTTTTCGAAGGCAGTGGCGTGGGCGTGCGTTGCTCGGCAGGAGATAGGAGGGCTGAAAGGAAAGGATCACAAGGCCAATCCGGTGGTACGGTATGCGAGGCTTGTCTCGGTTGGAAGAGATTTAAAGCTGACTCTGCGTGCGTGCGCGAGAGAAGAGAGTTGAGGCTGTGGTCGAACTATTGATTGGCTCTGAGAGTGGGGCGATGATGTTACTCGGCGTGGGATGCTGAGTGAGGGACGGTAAAGTGTGGAGTGAGAGAGAGGTTGGTGACTAAATATACTTCCCGAACCGCTATCCGAGGGTGCATGTCACACACACACAGAGCCACTTGATAGATCACAATCCAGCGATCGTTCCTCAACTCGAATGCGACACTCTACGGCGGATGAAGAGGATCGAAGCATGCAGAGCAGAGCGGAACCCTCCTCACGCTGCCGGTTGTAGAAACGAAGAGAAGCGCCACGCACACATATATGCATATGGTTTTAGCGCTCCCTCTGCGATTCGACTCGAACTTTCTTCCGCCCACTTGACCCCCCAACTGTGGCTGTTGTTCTCACTTTCAATCTCCGCCAACCACGCCGTCTGTGACCCCATGACATGTTGGCCACGCCCGTTGTCAACGCTTTCTCCCTTCATGTCGTCAGGAGGTTTGCGGTTAAGCGATGCGGCAGTGCAACGTATACAACAGCCAAGCGAAATTGACGGCTGAGCCCTTTTTTCAGGCATCAGACGAGAGAGTGGACCCTGAACATGGAATGCATGCATGGAAATGCAGCGAAAAATACGAAAAAAAGGCGGGGCGGGGCACATGGACACATGCCAAGGTGGGCAACAATGGCTGCATTCCATCATTTGAAAATCTCAGTCATCCTCGAGAGAGCAAACTCACTCATCTTTGCAGCAACCGCGAGAGAAAAAAAACCTAAGCCACCAACCGATTTGGAGATCGCAGCACGCGCAACGCTGTTCGAAAGCCACACTTGGGTCGAGCGAAGAAGCTCTCAGAGGAAAAGACGAGATCGAGGGAACCTTGGAGTGTGTGTACAAGTGTGGACCCTGCGCTGTCTCGCCTGCGACGGTCGTTTGTGCGTTTCGACGCCGCTAGTGACAATGTAGCATCCGAAGCCGATAGAAAGAGCAAGACCTTCTCCGAGCGCGATGCTCTCGAATGTTCGTCCTTCTGCCACCTTCACAGTCAGATCAAGATACAAAGCGGGTCGAGCCAAAGATAGAGTCCTCATGATCGTCTACCGAGGAGCGGCGGTGCTCGCCGAGCTATAAGATGATGTCAGTGGTCGAAGCTTGGCCGAGTGATGATGGGCGAAGTGCCAAAAATATTCCAGCGAAAAAAAAAGCAGGCTCAAAATAGAGGCGAGAAAAATGCGTTTCCTTGAAACATTGATCTCGGCCGAGAAGAAGACTTCCTACTCGACATCCGAAGCTTCTCAATCACTCGTGTATCGGTCCCTGTTCACGCATCTGCCGATCCAACCTACCTACGACGCTCAAACTGAGATTCAATTCACACCGCACAGTCCACAGCTTTTGACGGATCAACTGTTGCATGTCGACGCTTTGGAATTGCACGGCATTTGGTGTGGTGTGATTAAGGTGTATCGTAACCGAAAAGAGGGACAGGAGAAAGGAAAAAAAAGGAGTGTTGTGCGGGGGGTGGCTGCCTTGTCTTCAGGATCCCAGATGCAGCTTCAACCCGCTTGTTTTGCGAAAGAACCGCCTTTGGTTCGGACAAGCTTCGATCGCTTCTCGCCTAAGTGACCTTCTTACGCTCGTCAACCGACAACCCACCAGGTCCCATGTTGACCAACAACAGCAGTCCACCGACAATCGACAGAGTCTGGAAAAAGTCGTATCGCAAAAAGTCGCGCGAAGGATGGGCCGAGTGAACCGTCCAAAAGTTGTTGACAAACAGGTTGAAAACACTCAGGATCAACACCAAGAAGCTCGCACTCCAACGAGCTTTGAACCCAACCACCACCATCACACAAGCACCCAATCCCAACACCGAGACGAGCACGCGTGCCAACGACCATTCGCCCTGGATGATGAACCCGATAAACAGGAAGATGAGCAGCACACGGCCCGCAAGCTGGAAGTAGATCTTGCGATCGGTCTCGCTCAAACTCGGAAGTCCGGCAAAGATGTTCTTCTTGGTAGACAGGCTGTCCGAGAGAACCATGAGCAGTCCTCCGACCACCGAGAGGTTGCGAAGGAAGAAGTTGAGGTCGAAAATGAGTCCGTAACCGAATCCTTGTACAACGACGACACCGAAGAGGGCGCCGACCGAGATCTCGGGGTATTTGCGCATGATGACCATTGCCGAGGCTGCGCACATGACCTGTTAGCGCCGCAAGAGCAAGAGAAATGGAGTCAGTATCCGTCGTCCAATCCAAAAAAGCTATCTATGCCATTCGCAGCAACACAAACTGCTACGTCGGCACCTCATCCGCATCAAAGACTTACCACAACGTTAGCGAGCAAAAACAGATGGCTGATACCCCAAGGGAATCCACGATGACGCTGCAAGTAGAACTTCTGATCCGACCACTGCGTAATGATTCGCAGCGCATCCTCCAGGAAAGTGACGACGATCAGGAATCGACCCAGGGCAGGCAGATGCGGCTTGATGGGCTGCGTGTACTGGTCGATCAGATCCTCCACTTTCGACGTGTATTCGCGCACCTTGTCGAGCGGCGATTCGCCTTGCGAGCTCGAGCTCGTCGAAGCGTACGGGGAGGCGCCGTAGGAAGCCATGCTGGAGTACGAGTGTGTGGGGTTGAAGCGAGCGGGAAAAGTCGACGGGGGCGCCGTGGAAGAAGAAGAGGAGGCGTCTTGAGGACTAAAAGTGAGACGGGTCGCCATTGAAAATGGTGAGTAAGAGCGATAGCAACAAGGGCCACTAGGAGGCGTTGCAGATGATGAGCGATGTAGAGATGAGTGCTGCTCGGTTGCTGGCAGTGATGCGCTGTCCCTTTTCGTTATCGAAGCAAAGAGCTGGCGATGGAGGACGAGACTCGTGGGCGAAGATTGATCGAAGTAGAAGGGAAAGAGACGAACCAGAACAGAGCGAGCTCAGTACATACCTTTATACGAGAAGTCGAAGGTGCACCAGCGAGGGAGACGGTGCGACAGTTGGCAAGTGTTGAAGACGACGGTAGAGGTCAAGAAGGAAGCATGAAGAGTGAAGCGCAAAACACACACTCTCACACAACACGAGCAGGATGACGGGAATTTCGTGCATGGACGCCTCCTTGCTCGGTATGCGGCGGGCTGCGAACAGACCTCTTTTTCATTTTCATCTTGAGCTCTCCCGCCTAACGCTCAACTCGTGTGTTCTTTTTTGAAACTGCGATGACCTGGAAGCTGCAGCTGTCAATTTTCTCAAAAGCTCGTGGCTCTCGTGTCGATTTTCTGCGTCTTCTTCCTGCTGCTTCGCTTTGGGCGCTAGTGTGAGTTTCAGAACCGCCCAATCACGCCCTCTCAACCTACACTGTATCTCGCTGAGTGCGTTCAACAGGCGGCGACAGGCAGCCAAGCAGATGACGCGTTAATGCTTGCACTTTGAGAAAGCTCCTGTCGCATCTCGGTCAACTTTGCTTGAACGCTCTAGGTGGGAACTTCCATCTCAGCTCTGATTTGCGGGCTCGTCACACGATGTCAACTCGAACCTTGTCGCTGGCTGCTGCTGCTGTTGTTGTTGTTGTTATGATCAGATCGCGCTTCGATGCACAAGCCTCTGCAACCAACCAGATCGGACCATAGGTCAAAACAAGCGCACCGGTCGGTCACTTGATCCCACTTCGGCTGGTAGGCTCAAGTCACTGTCGAACCAAGCTCTGTCAACAAGGTTCAAGGGGGCATCTCGCCACCATTTCTGTGCTTCGTTGTCGAGCTCAGGTATGGCTTTCCTTGCATGAGAGCTGGCTGCCAGTGACATTCCTCGGAAAGCAGCTGAAAACGACGCCAAGACGAGGCCGTGGTACAAAATCTAACACAGCTGAAAAATTCCTAATCGTGATCAGCTGCAGCTTTCCTCATGTTCGGAAGAAGCTACTCACTTGGGTCCAATGCAGGGATCAAGGAGGCGATTACGGAGGTGGCGCCGAACACACTATGCGGTGAACAAACGAGGTTGCTGCTCCCAAACTTCTATTTTGTATGGTAAAGATGAATGTGGTCTATCAAGCTAGGAAGATGGGCGCTCTTAGACCATCATCAACGTCGACATGTCTATGCTGTATACAACCATCAAGCCCATCTACATGGTCTTGGTAGCGGGTTCATCCAACAACGAGCGGCCAGCCTTAAAGTTGGTGTACCACCGCAAGTAAGCCTCGTTGACGACCAACGTCAAGACGGTATGCGGTGCGATACGGAAGAGGTGCGCTGTCGTGCCCTTGTACCACCCCAGCACACCTTCAGCTTTCGCGGTGAGGTAGAGACAGTGGAAGGGATTGCGGTAGAGCGTTCCTACACTGCGTCCGCGCTCGTCGACTCGTACGGGCTGGTTGTACATCCTCGTCAAAGCCGTATCCGCTGGCTGCATCACCGCACACACGCAGAGACCGCTGAAGATGGAAGATGCAAAGTAGGTCGAGAACGAGTTGGGCTTGTTGGCCAAGAACTTGAGCGGGTTATACGGGTTCGCGTCGACGTCCATGTTGGTGAGGTAGCTCTTGAACCATGTATACGCTGGCAACTGCACTGTGCTGCCCATCGCTGTTCGCAACACGGCAGCGTCCATACCTCGGATCAGACCTCGAACACCTTCGCTCTGTACGATCTTGACCAGGCCGTCGACGGTGCTCTTGTAGTTGTGCGACGCTTTGCCGATGACAAAGTGCGGACTGTACGCCTGAAGGCGAGCCTTGACGAGGAAGAGCGGGTTACCGAGGATCGCACCGACACATCCACTCGAGGCACCCGCTGCAAACGCACCTGCTGCCCACTGCTCTTCCGGTCGTTTCCCTGCTGCACGGTTGATCGCCTTACGGAAAGGCTCGTAGAATCCAAGACGACTTCCATTGAGCAACACCTGGTAGACGTACGCCGCACCGATACCTCTCTGCACACCCTTGATGCCTTCGGACTTGAGCGTCTTTGCGAAGCAGTCGAGCGACGATTTGTACAGTCGTGCACCGGCAGCAGCTTGCGCGCCTGCTTGTGGGGCTGCCGAACCTGGTTGAGCGCTGAGAACGCGAGGTGCCGCCGACATGAGTTCACCTTGCAACTGCATACGAGTCTTGCACACCTCCATAGGGTTGGTGACGGTGACGGCTGTCATGGCGGCCAATGCACCTGTGACGAATCCTTCTGCAGTAGAGATCTTGACGGGCGCCGCCGCTGTGCCTGCAGATGACTGATTCGACGTCATGGCTAGCTGGTCTACTCTATATGATTGGCGATGCTAGAGGCCTTTTGAGTGCGTATTCCGATCGTTGATTAGAGGCGAGGCGGACCAATCTGCTCCTGAAATGGACGTCGAAGGAGTTGAGGCTGACCGAATGAAGTCCGTGGATGAAGCAACGGAGATGACTGCGCCTGGCCTGATAAACTTGACGGTAGGTTGGTCGGACAAGACGGTCGAGGCAGTGTTGAGAAAGCGGCGGTCGTCTGTGTGGGGGACACGGCGGCAGGAAAGCGCTGCTGCTGCTGCTGCTGCTGCTGCTTCTCTCAGAAGGATTGCTTCAAGAAGAATTGCCCGATTTCCGGCTTCGCTCCGCCCCGTAAATCCGAAAAGCCGATCGCTTCACAGAAATTGAATCGGCATTTGGCTCCCCGATAACGATCCATACTTTCTCAAAAGGGAAGGTCGTCCCGCTGCATGAACCCTCGCTGCTGTGGCTTCCCGCCACCTTTATTGTCCTGCCATGCCACGCCAGCGTGATGTCAAAGCTGTAACGGAGCTTGATGTATTGTTGTCAATGCAGTGCTGCTCTCAATCCAAACACTCGTGGCACACACAGGTTACAATCATTCGATATGCATAGATGGTCAATGACAGAGACAGACAAGATACGGGATCCGTGTGTGTGAGTGTGTGTAGAGTCGGCACGGTGAATGCAGTTGAGCGGCTAAACAAGTCATGCAGTTTGAGGCGAGCTGAGTCTCGCTTGGCTGTGTCAAGAGAGAGTGTTGATGTTGATTTCAGCTCAGGCGCGCGCGTAGTGACGCTGTGACTGCGTGTGTGTGTGTCTCAAGTGTGACTTTTGGTTGGCGTGTGCAGGCAGAGTGACGAGAGAGAAAGGTCGAAAAATAGACGCGTTTCCAACTGCGCTTTCGATGGCTGCGTCTGCTGCCCCCTGCCCCTTTTTTGGTCGGTCTACTTTTTGTCACTCACACTTCCGCTTGGCTCTCCTCGCCTCCACAGCTGGCTCAGCGTAGCCCTTTGTAGTGTCGATATCGAACTGACTAGAAAGCAATCTGTTTCAGCGCCCGACCATTACGATCCTCACCCATCACCACCACCACCATAACCCCTCTCCCCACCATCATCGACATAAAAAGCATCTCGCCATTCTGTGGAAAGCGGCTTCTACTTCCGGACCCCACTTCCATCATTCTCTCCACACCACTCCGCCCATCCGTCTCTTGCATCCATCTCGTTCGTGTTTACGCAAACAACCAACCATCTCGATACCCAAATCCAAGCATTCAAAGCACACATATATATCCCTCAACTCACACGGTCCATTTAGCAGCACCAGCATACAGCTCAGCTCAGCTTGCCAGCCAAACTGCACTCGATACACACCGATACCTATACCGAGTCAAAACCATCTCTCTTTATCTCTCAATCTACAACAATGATGATGGAGCCACCGCAGGGCGCAGATCCCGAGGACTACTACGTCAAACAGGATCGTGTCGGTAAAGGTTCCTTCGGTGAAGTATACAAGGGCTTCGATAAGCGATCTCGCGCACCTGTCGCGATCAAGATCATCGACCTCGAAAACGCCGAGGACGAGATCGATGACATCCAGCAAGAAATCGCTATCTTGAGCCAGCTCGACAGCGCTCACGTCACCAAGTAAGTCCCGCCCCTCATGAGATAGAGACGCATTTCCACGCCCACGAACCAAGCTGACCTCTTTCTTTCGTCTTGATTTTGATCGTAGATACCATGGCTCTTGGCTCAAGGGCACCAATTTGTGGATCGTCATGGAGTACTGCTCCGGAGGAAGTTGCTCGGACTTGGTACGTTCAACCGCATTCACAAGATGTGCTCAGCCAACTGTGCATACATCCGTGGCAATGCGTTCTTTCGACTGACTCTTCTCCCTCTCTTTCGGCATCCCTTCGATACAGATGAAACCGGGACGATTCCGAGAAGACTATATCGCCATCATCGCACGCGAGCTCCTCAAAGGTCTCGAGTACTTGCACGGTGAAGGAAAGCTGCATCGAGATATCAAGGCCGCCAACATCTTGCTTTCGGCCACAGGTGATGTCAAGCTCGCCGACTTTGGTGTCTCGGGCCAGCTTACAGCCACCATGACCAAGAAGAACACGTTCGTCGGTACGCCATACTGGATGAGTCCCGAGGTGATCAAGCAAAGCGGATACGATTTCAAGGCCGACATTTGGAGCTTGGGAATCACTGCTATCGAGCTGGCCATGGGCGAGCCACCGTACGCCGACCTCCATCCGATGAAGGTGCTCTTCCTGATCCCCAAGAACCCACCGCCTCAACTCGAAGGTCCCTTCTCTAGACCTTTCAAGGAGTTTGTCAACCTTTGCTTGCAGCGTGACCCGGCCAACCGTCCCTCCGCCAGGGAGCTCCTCAAGCATCCCTTCATCCGCAAAGCCAAGAAGACCACCTACCTCACCGAACTCATCGAACGACTCGAACGATGGAGGGCAGAAGGTGGCGAGCGTCACGAGTCAGAGGAAAGCGAGGAGGCAGACGAGGATTTCCAGGAAGGCGAGGAGGACATGTGGGATTTCGGAACCGTGCGCAACACGATGCGTCGCGGAGGAGGACGCGGAACGGTGGCTATGCGTATGCCCGCCAGTGCCATGACCGCTGCAGCTGCTGCGGCTGCCATCAATGGAGCCGAAGACGCGCACAGCGGTCGACAGCAGGCCAAAGAGCTGCCTCAAGTGCCACAGCACCACCAGCAACAGCAGCAGCAGCAGCCTCGATCACCGCAGCCGCAACCTCGTTCCCCTTCGCACGCTCCACCACAGTCGCCCCGTCACGCAGCGCCATCACCGCAGCTGCAGCAGCAACAGCTTCAGCAACAGCAACAGCAGCTACAGCAACAACAACAACAAAAACGATACCAACAGCCTCAGCCCGATCGCAAATTCGGTTCATCGGGCTCTGCGGGCTCCGTCGGCTCTGGGTCTGGATCTACCAGCGGCACAGTGCGTCTGGCACAAGCGCAGTCAAGACCAGGCATCTCCACTGGAGGAGCCAGCGATGCTATTCCGCGCCAGCCAAGCTTCTCTGCTGCTGATGCATATGATAAAGCCATTGCAGGCGGTTCCATCCCTCACCAGCATCCTGGAGCCAACGGACACGGTCCAGCTTCGGACCCCTACTACGACCGTCTAGAGGAAGAACGACGCAGGATGGAAGACCTCCAAATTCGCCAGCAGCGTGGAGACGCACACAACAGTTCTGCAGACTCGGCCTACCAACGTCAACAGCAGCAGCAGCAGCAGCAGCACCAGCAACAACTCCAAGCGCAGCAACAGCAGCAGGCAGCACGCCTCACCGCGCTCGATACAGTCTTTTTGCCCGTCATCGAGCAACTCAACATGGCGGTGGCTTCGCGTCGAGATGCAGTGCGGACGTTGGCCAATTTGAGGGCTTGCTTGGAAGAGGCTGAGATGGTGACTCCCGGTATTATGAACGCGTTTGCCGTGGAGTTGTTCCACACCATGGCTGAGGTGGAGGGCGATAGAGAGCCGGAGGAGGATCAGTGGGATTCGTAGATGCTTGAGGCACCGTATACACGAGGTGGTGCTGAGCAGCTTTGACTAGGAGAATATATATGCATTATCACTTTACTAATGGTGTGTGAAGGTGACGTGTTGTGTTGTGAGCAAAGCTTTGAGATTGCGCTGCGCGTGATGACTACAACGAATCGAAATCGCTCTGCAGAAACTCCTTCAACGCAGTCCAACCCTCCCACGCGTCCAGCTCGATGTCTAGGCCCAACTCGGCGATCTTGTGCTCAAACGTTTGGAGCGCCAACCGGTTGGTCTGTGTGAAGGTTTTCTCCAACTCTGCGGTGGTATCTCCGCCTGCCCCGGCCGATCCTCCGGAGAAGAGGCCGCCGAGCAGGCCTGGTTGGTTCTTCTTTAAGCGGATCAGGCTCTGTTGGTTCTTGTTGATGGTTTCGACGGTGGCGGCGTAGCGTTTGAAGGTTTCGGATAGGATGGTGGTCGTCCAGGCGCGGCGTGTTGCGGTGGGCAGCGACGGCGGGAGGGAAGAGAGGAAGGTGGAGAGGGGTGCAAAGAGCTGTGTGATGACTTGGACGGCTGGCGCGGCCGCGGTGGTTGAGCGGTTGTTGGTGGTGGAGAAAGATCGAAGAAGGCGGAGAGGCGAAGCGACACGTGGGAAGAGGGTGCTGTAGACCAACCTGCCCACACTGGCGCTTACACCCGGTACGAAGCTCAAGGACTCTTCAAGCACTTGTAAAAGATCGTCCCGCAGAGCGGACATCTCGGCACCCTCCAACCCCTCCCCGATCCGCACCAGAATCGTCGAATCCACCACTCCCACCATCTTGCGCTGGAGCGTCAGACAGTCGCCCAGCAACGCCACCGCGAACCGCAGCTGCTCGTCCTCGCGCTCCTGCTGCGACGCGTCGGTCGGCGGCTGCGGCGTCGATGTGCGTGCGATCTCCGCACCCTCAGCAGCGCTAGACGGGAGCGTCGCGGGCAACCGTTCCTCCACCCAGCTTCGAAACCTACCCACCAGCTGCAGCGTCACCCTCCACTCCCTCGCCGACAGCTCGTGCACATGCACCCCTTCCGACCACACCCTCCCGATCGCCTCCAACACCGCTCTCGTCGCCACCATCATCCCGGCCTCCCCCACCTCCGTACCGCCGTCGACAAGACTCGCCTCGAGCTGCGTAACCACCTCCCGGAACCGCATCTGAAAGTACACCGGCAGCTGCCAGCGCCGTTTGAACCCCAGCCAGTTCGGATGCTGCTGCACCGCCCAACCGGACTCGGCGGACGGGGCGAGCGAGAGGAAGCGCTGTAGAAAGGCGTGGGTGAGCGTGTAGTTGGCGTAAAACGTGGTCGGTTGACCGACAAAGAATATGACGCTGCCGAGGGTGGACAGCAGGTGCGACGAGAGCGTGTCCCAGACAACGTTGGTGAAGACGTCGCAGCGCGCGTCGGGTGAGCCCGAAGAAGAGGAGGATGTGGAGGCGGAGAGTTCGCGAGAGGCATCGCACACGTGCCACGCGGTGGTGGCGACGAAGGTGAGGATCGTGTTGTAGAGCGTGAGGAGTGGGGTGGGTGAGGAGGAGGAGGTGAGGAGGAGGGATGAGACGTGGTTGCGGTGTTCTTCGAACTGCGACTGCAGCGCTTGTGGTAGGTCCTTCGAGTCTACGTGCCCAACACCGTTGGTGTGCGCATCCCGATCGACAACAATAGTCTTGGCCGCCCATTCAGCAACCAACAGATCACGCACCGCTTCCTCCGCCTCGTTCCTCCGCTTGACCGGCGCCCCGTCCTCATCTACCTGCTGCGGAACGATCGTCAACGTGTTCAAAGTAGACAACGTCATGTCCAACCACCCTCGCTGCTCCTCCAACCTCGCCTCCCAATACGCTGCTTCTCCACCGCTGCCCTGTTCGACCGGCTCAGCGATCTGGCTCCAGCCATCCAGCTCGTTGGTCGCCAGCTCGTGGATCGTCGTCGGTTGACCTTTTGCGCTTTGCAAGAAGCTCGTTCTGCGTGCAGTCGGTGCTGATGGCCGCGATGCTTTGCGAAGCTCCGGCGATGCTGGCACTCTTGCGCTGCTTTGACCGTGCACTAGGAGCGATTCGGGAGAGACCAGGTAGCGAAGCAATGTGCGAAGATCCTGACGGAGCACCGAGCGGACGTTGTCGATCCGGTCTTGGAGGGCGTCTGCGTAGTGCGTGAGGTGTTCCTCGTCGATCCGGCGATGGAGGAAGCGGAGACGGGAGTATTCGGCCGAGGTGCGAGCGATGCGTTGAGGCAGCCCGAGCAGTGACGAGGAGGAGGAGGCGCCTGTGCTGGCGAGAGGATCGGATCTTGACTTTGTCGGTGAAGCCGGGGAGCCCGCAACATCTGCTGATCCTCTTGTCTTGATAGGCGATGGCTGGTTGTGTGTGCTCGAAGAAAGTCGGCGCAGGATCTTTCGTCTTGTGCGCTTCTGCTGTGCATCACCGTTGGCTCGGGCTGCTGCGCCTTCGTCAGCAGAAGCATCGTCATCTTCACTCTCTGAATCCTCGTCATACTCGGAAGACACGGCGTAGTCGGACAGCTCCTGATCAGAACCAGAAGCCACCGAGGCTAGACTAGATCTTCGGTCTCGAACTGAGGTCAGGCTGAGCACGGAAGGCCTACGTGCAGCATGTGACGACCTTCGTCGATCCTTCCTCGCCTTGTCGTGCTGGATGAGCAACAGATCCTCGAGCCTTACGATCGAGTCGTGGAGCTGAAGCATCAGCTCCAGTTTCGCCTTGTGACTCGCCGCATCCTCTCTACGCCTGATACAGTCCTCGATGTCATCCTGTACGCTCTTGAGCATGCTGCGTGAAGCAAGCAGCGTGTCGCGCACAGGGGCCATCAGGCCCTGCGGTGGGACATGATCTTGCGCATCAGCATCGATGGAGCGAGCATTCCACCCAAGTCGAGCTATACGATGTGCCTCTGCCTTGAGACTGCTGCCTAGCGAAACAAAGTCCTTGTTGTAGTCCTCGTTGATGATCGAGTAGAGCTCGTCTTTGAGCTTCTCGCTGTAGCTGCGAAGATCGCTGAGGATGAAGTTGAGGTCGGATGCTTTTGTGCGCGAGAGGAGAAAGTCGTCGACGGAGAAGTTGGGTGTCTGCGTGGGTGAGAGAAGGTCGAGGTCGTGAGAGAGGGGCGTCAGTGATGGAAAGGCAGGCGATTCCTGCGATTCATCGTACGGATCTAGCCTCGCAGCTTCCGCGTTGAGGCTCGAAGACGCGGGCTGCAAGCTTGAAGCCATGACTGCCGACAGCGAGGACGCGCTACCTCGCTTCTTCAGATGCGCCTCTGCCGACCTCTCTGCGTTCGAGGGTTGATTGGGTGATGATGATGGAAGATCGAGAGGAACGTCAAGAAGAAGCATTCGAGTGTTGTTCTTGGCTCGAGCACCAACTCTGGGATTTTTCGAGACCTTGGACATGTTAAGCTAGGAAGCGGCAGATCTGGCTCATGCACGCACGCGTTAAGCGCTCCGTCTCGAGACGCAACTCACACACTCTTTTGGCTTGGGTTTCTTCTCAAAGTTACACTTGCTTCTCTCCTTGGTCGAGAACAAGACCAACACCCGACCGCGCCCCTTGCCGTTCCTCTCATTTCATCTAGGATACCACGTTATCGAAGCTCGACTTGGAGCCAAAAAGGTGACAAACAACACGGCTTTCGAATTCCCGTTCTGCTCTGACTTTGCGGTGGAATAGTCGCGATACGCGCAGACGCTGCTGCTTTCCCCACGCACCCGTAATGGCTGGCGGTTACACCCTATTCCCGGCCTCGGCTTCAAGTACCGCCCTCGCCGCTCTTGTTTTGTCGATCGTCCTTTCATCCATCATGGGTGCGCTGCGAAGAAGCAAATGGAACGCGCAGGGGAAGCACGTGTTCATCACCGGCGGTTCTCAAGGTTTGGGATTGGCGGTGGCCGAACTACTGGCTTCCGAAGGCGCCCACGTCACCATCTGCAGCAGGACCGAGTCCAAGCTCCGTGAAGCGGTGGGAAAAGTCAAGGTGAGTTCTGTCTCAGAGAGAGAGAGAGAGGAAGAGAGAAAGGGAGAGCTAGAAAGCAGCTAGGTTTTGGTTTCAGAAGCTTTTTGCTGTCGCTCTTGCCTATGGGCTTTCGTTCTCCAAGACTCGACTGGACTGGACTGGGCTGACAGGAATCTTGCATCTTGTGACCCGATCTACCCACTTGATTCGCCTGTCCCTTTGGGTGACCCTCGCGGCCTTCTCCGAAACCACCAACAGGCAGCAGCCAAGTCAGACCAACAACAGATCGAATACATCGCCGCAGACGTGTCGACGTTCGAAGGCGCCAAGATGGCCATCGAGTCGTGCAGCGTCGTCCCGGATACGGTGTTTTGCTGTGCGGGTGGTGCCAAGCCCGGCTTCTTCATCGAGCAGACCGAAAGCGACTTTGAAAAGGGCATGAAGACCGACTACTGGACCTGTCTCGCTACTGCCCATGTAAGTTTTGCGCAGCCGTGATATCTTGCTTTGCTCTTGCAGATCAAGCTTTCCCGTCGTCAATGCGGCCCTTTGCTGATACGAATTTGTCTCCTTGTTTCGGTTTGCTTCCCTTCTGCACATGTAGGCAGCTGCAAAGGCAATGGCGCGCACCAACTTGGTCGGCGGCAAAATCGTGCTCGTCAGCTCAACACTTGGACTTATTGGGCTGGTCGGCTACTCGCAGTATGGGCCCATGAAGCATGCGATCAGAGGTAAGTCAATAGACACCAGTCCACACAAGTACGAGACTAGAGGGCTCACATCAATGCTCTTCCTCCACCATGATGTTCTCCTGCGCAGGGCTGGCCGAATCGTTGCGATCCGAATTGATCTTGTACGGCATCTCGGTGCACGCCTACTTCCCCGGAACCATCTACTCGCCTGGACTGGAGGAGGAGAACAAGACCAAGCCCGAAATCACGCGACAGATCGAAGGCACCGAAGACGGTTTGACTCCAGAACAGTGCGCCAAGGGTCTCGTCAAAGGTAAGTTCTTGCGACAGACTCAGCGGTGATAGCTCAAAGCTTCTCACGACGATCGACTACTAGAACTGAAACTGACAAAACCCAAACTCAATCTCGCTTCCTCTTCTGAATGAATCAGGCGTCGAGAAAGGCCACTTCTTCATCACCACCGACTTCAACACCGAGCTCTTCCGCACAGCAGCGCTCGGAGCAGGTCCAACCAACAGAGGCATTGTGGATCGCGCCATCGCTGTAGTTGCATGGGTTGCCATCCCCGTCTGGCGTACATTCATTGCGGATAGAGCGATCAAGAAGCATCGCAAGCAACATGCGCAATCGCTCGCATCTCAGTCGAAATGAAGCACGAAGCTGAAGGCTTTGTTGTCCCACGTTGGTTCGGGACGCTTTTTCTGCTCGTATCTCTGTCCTTTCTCTTAAAGTAATGGAAAATCTAATCAGTTGTCACGGTTCGATGCAAAAGGGTTGGTCGTTTGTGGGGAAGAAAGAGGGAGCATATGATGGGCTGTGCTGATGTTGCCGATAGTGGTGTATGTACAAATTTTGAGAAGGGTTGAGAGGGCCTTTTTTTACTCTTCAGTCTTGACCTTCTTGCTTCCGATAGTAGGTGGTGCGCCGGCCTCATCACGCGAACCCGAGTTGTTGTCGTTTTCACGCTTTCGCTTGTCGCCACCAGCTCTGCCGAATCCGCCTCGTCCACCACCTCGTCCGCCGCCGCGATTGGGTCGGAAGCCACCACGTCCTCCACCACGGCCACCGCGGTGGTAGCTGCCGTTACCGCGCTGACCGCCGCGCTGGCTGTCCTGTTCGCGACGGTCGAGCATGAACGAGGCGCGGAAGTTGGCGCGTTCGATGTAGAACTTTTTAGCCGTCTCTTCGTCGACGCGGGTGAACTCGACCACGTTGCCGCCGACGGTGATGTTTTTGCTCTTGATTTCGGCGAGCTTCTCGTCAGAGAGCGACTCTTTGAAGCCGACGGCGCCTTCGACGGCGCCGGTGGGGAACTCGACGAATGAAGTTGGGTGGACGGTGATGAGTGTATCCTTGAGATCCTTCCAGTTTCCGCCTTCGCCAGCGCCGGTGAACTTGAGCACGGAGTTGGCGGGGAACTCGACGGCGTCCGGATCAACAGTGCCGTCAGGGCGAGTGGTGAGGGGTTTGCCGTTGTACTCGAACTCCAAGGGATCCGAACGTTTGGGCTTGTTGTCGTCTTCCTTCTTGCGTTCGGTGCGAGGGTTGTCGCGCTTGTTCATCTCCTTGAAAGCGTTGAACTTTTTGTGGGCCGAATCGCTGCCTCGGTTGATCCTGTTGCTGCTGGGATCGATCCCCTTCTCCTCCATCTTCATCTTGACGTAGGCGTCCTTGCTCATGGCGGAGAGCTGCTTGTCCTGGAAGGTGATCCCCTTGCCACCGTCCTGTTCCGGTTCGACCTGTGCTGCTTGGGCGAGGAACTTGTTTCGGTCCTCCATGTCTGCAAACTCTACAAAGACGGATCCCTTGAAAGGCTTGGGCTTCTCGGTCGATTCCATATCCCTTCGCATCCTGACGCTGTTGACTTTGCCGAAAGTGGTGAAGAATGTTTCGAGCTCCTTCTGCAGGGTCTCTGTCTCGTCTCCGAATCCCTTGGCGTAGATGGATCGGTCGAAGGCGTCCTTGACGGGGACGAGCTCTTTCCTCCTGCGCACCTTTTGTCCATCTTCGCTGACATCGAGCAAGTCCTTGGATCCTCGGAGCACAGATGCAATGCCGTCGAGGCCGAGCAAGTCGGCGATGGCTCGCATACGCTTGAACGAGGCAATGGTGGCGATGGGCACCCATCCTTCCGGGTCCTTGCGGGTCAAAGTGAAGAGGAACTTGTCAAAGGGAAGGTTGGAGTCGTGGAAGTAGAACTCGACCTGACGGAGAGCCTCTTCCTTGGCCTCTTCGACGGTCATGGTGGTGCCAGTGCTAGTGCTGGTGGAGGTGGAAGCGGCAGGAGCCAGCTCTTCCTGCTTGGTTTCCTCCTGCTTTACTTGTTCTGCCGACATGGTGATGCGAGTCTGTGTGTGAGTGTGTGCAGTGACCCTGTCGTATGAAGCGTTGGTAAGGAAGCAAGAGTCGTTCTTGAGAGTGGAAAGCGGCGGGACCAAATGTCAAACTTTGTGATGAGAGCACGAGGAGCAAGCAGCTGCGACTTTTTTTTCCCTTGTGCTGCAAGGTGAAGGTCCCTTAAAGAATTTCCAACTTTTTTTTTTGTTCGACAAGAGACATGGCGAAGTCCGAATTTTCTTCTTGTTCGTCCTTTTTTTCTTGCTGCTGCTGAATGAAGTTGACTCGTACGTTTGAATTTCGAGTCCGAATTGGAAGAGAACAAGCCGGATTAACAGTGGAGATTTTTTTCACAGCCTGCGTGCACGAGCCCCGCGACAAAAAAGTTGGCTGGCTCATGCAGGGCCACTTTGTGAGACATTTCACGCGCACCGAGCGCTCTTTCTCACTGTGGACACTCAGCCTTGACGAGCTTTCACTCTTTCTCTCTCGAGCTGCCATCCAACAACAAGGAAACTTTGAGACACTGCAACCACCCACACTTCGCCGCTTCCTCTCGTTACAACAGACACATCAGAGCGCAACGCTGCATCACCCTCGGTATGCTCTGATCTCCGCATCGAACAGGACGGCACTCTCGAGGTCGAACTCTCTCTCCTTTTCATCTCGCTAGACGACCGACCGAAAGCTTAAACACTGAGCCACAACTATATACGCTTGGCCCCGCCATCAAGTGGAAAAAGACTCGACATCAAGACGCCGTTGATCCATCTCACTTACACCTCAAGAAATGGCATTCTTCCAAGAGACTCTCCGGTCCTGGACGGATCACCAACCCCTCGCGACGCTCAAGGGCTTGCTGGAAGCGGCACTGTTTCGCAATCCGGAACCTCAACCGGTGTCAACATGGCGAATGATCATCGATCCGCCTATGCCCTACTGGATAACGATCTTTTCGCAGACCTGTCGCACCATCTCGGTTCTCATTCTGCTGCCGATCTTTTTGATCGCTGTGCTCGACTTTGCTGGCTATGCTGTGTTTCGAACGCTAGGTATGTCCGCCTGTACTGCCACGAGGCCAACTGCTGGTTCGTGTGCTTCTGAAGACGAGTCGCGCCAGCTCTGACGTCCGCATTCGCTCCATTTGCTTCTTCGATCGTACCGCGCAGGACTGCATCGACGAAGGGTCCGCATTCAACGACAAACGAAAGCAGGCGTCAAGGTGCCCCTCGGACGATCCAGCTCTCGACGCAACCAGCGAGTGTATCAGAACGATCGGAACCGCCCAACGGACCGCAGCAACATTCCGAGCATCGTAAAAGCTCCCCTCCTCTCACCAGGCACGTACGATGCTGAAACGCTGCTCCGGCAGCGCGCGCGTAGTCTCAGCATCGCATCAGCGGAAGAACACGCAGAGTGGCTGGCCAGCGGTGGTCAGCAGGCGAGACTCAGCACTCTGACTAAAGACGATGGAGGAGATCTTTCGTTCACTTCGCCCGATAGCGACGCGGCGTCGCCAGGAGAAGGCGATGCTTCGCGCGACTACTTCGGCCGCGCACCGAGAGTTGGAGTGGATGGAGCGTTAGGGTTGGCGGATACCGATGTGGACGAGAGCGGGACCGAAAGCGGTCGAGAGTCTCCGGTGCATTCGAGGGGTAGCAGGAGGAGAGGTCTTTCGGGCGGGCTCAAGATCACACCTGTAAGCGCGTATCCGCCTGCGTCGCCTGCTACGGCGACTCATGCGCAGACGCAAGCGTCGGCCGTCGCGGCGGATCTGAACAGCGAAACGCTGCCACCGCATCACACAGCAGACACGGCAAGCGTGGTTAGCCTCTCGAGCGACAGCCCGACTTCGTCGACGAATGGCGATCGGTTGCAGCCAGGTGGCAACGGCAAGCATGCCAATAGGAGCGATGGAGAGACGTCAGGGTCGAACATGAGTAGCTCGTGGATCGGCGTAGAGGTGGATCCGGTGCAGGCGGCGGCCGCGGCTGAGCTCGAACCTGAGAC
The DNA here is from genome assembly GCA_001748505.1 of Sporisorium iseilematis-ciliati. NCBI lineage: Eukaryota > Fungi > Basidiomycota > Ustilaginomycetes > Ustilaginales > Ustilaginaceae > Sporisorium > Sporisorium iseilematis-ciliati. The sequence goes on along the minus strand of MJEU01000054.1, from coordinate 48,730 downwards.
GCATTGATGTGGCTAGTGTTGGTGGTATGGAATTCATTTGTCTTTTCATGTTTGGCATCAGGCTGTGGGTCGAGTGTGCGGTGAGTTGCTTATCTGATCAACGAGCAGCGGCTGGTCTTGGCTTCATCTGCATGGTCGATCAAGCTCATTCCAGTTTCACAGCCAAGTTTCATTTCGGTCCAGATAACATTTTGACAACCTGTCATTCGATTTCAGCTTAAAAGAACTGCAATGCAGCCATCAAAGAACTACATCCCGAGACAGGGTTGCTTTTACATGTGTTGCTTTTTTTCGAGTGTCCAATTATCAGGCAGCTTCGCGTTTAAAGCTCACCCGACTTGGCGATGGTGATCTTGGACTTGGTCTTACCCGAGCCGGTACCCTCGGCCTCGATAGCCTTGACGACGTCCATGCCGTCGACGACCTCACCGAAGACGACGTGCTTGCCGTCCAACCACGAGGTCACGACGGTGGTGATGAAGAACTGAGATCCGTTGGTGTTGGGACCGGCGTTGGCCATCGAGAGCAGACCAGGCTTGGTGTGCGAGAGCTTGAAGTTCTCGTCGGCGAACTTGGCGCCGTAGATCGACTTACCACCGGTACCGTTACCAGCGGTGAAGTCACCACCCTGGAGCATGAACTGGGGGATGACACGGTGGAACGAGCTGCCCTCGTAACCGAAACCGGGAGCACCAGTGCAGAGCTCACGGAAGTTCTTGGTGGTCTTGGGGACGACGTCGTCGTAGAGCTTGAAGGTGATGCGGCCCATAGGGCTGCCGTTCTTGGTGATGTCAAAGAAGACGTTGTTGCCGGACATGATTCTGGCGGTCGAAGCGAAGCGACGGACGAATGATACGTGCATTTTGTTTAGAGCAAAGAGAGAAAGCTGTGTGTGAGTGAGCAGGTATGATAGGGATTGAGAAGAAAGCTAAAGAGAGCGATGTCCGAGCCAGCTGCCGTCGTTCCCACAGCGAAGCCACGCAAATTTTTCATTCTGCAACGAAATCAAGGCACGGAAGGCGTTTTCGATGCGGCAACAACACAGGGATCGACATGCATGCAAATCCCGGGTGGGTTCGATGCGACAGCCGTCTCTCTCTGTACACACCAAACACCAAAGCAAGAAAAGGACGGGCACTTACGTTATGCTTTGTATACGGGTGATGGGAGATGATTCTCTTGGTGGCGCAAGAAGAAAGTGCAGCGGAGGTAAGGGTATATATACTCGCTTTCGAAGCTGGCCCATGCGGCAAGCCGATCCCTCAACCAACGGCGAAACTCCACAGACAGACAGGAAGAACTCCTGAGACACAGCGCAGGAGCAAGAAGGAAAATAAACCAAATTCTAGGCTGACAGCAGTTTACCGAAGGCGGAAGAAGAAAAAACCGTTTGCGCAAATAGCAAAAGAGCAGAGGCGACGATCACTCTCGTAGGCGTGCGTGCGCTCAGCGCAGAGAGTAAGATTGCTGGCCAACACAGCCCTGCGCTACAGCTGCTCTGCGGCAATGCGCAGAGACACAAACCCCCGTTTCAAGGAGTGTGGAATGGCGTCAGCTTGTCTTGCTAAGCCTGCCTTACTGCCTTACGACCCTTCGAAAGGAATGCGCAGCGCACAGACAAGGAGTCAACACGTTGCCACTCTTTTGCAGCTCCTCTGAGCTTATACTGCTTCATCCGTCGTGTTGGGCTCATTGAGAACCCAAGAGCTTGGAACCCTGCCGGCTTTCAACGCAGCGGCAGCGCACTGTCCCTGTAAAACAGCGACCAAGCTTCGATGCTGTGACTTTGCGCAAGAAAGTCATGGTGAGTGTGGCGAGTTTTGGGCATCTGATTGGATGCTGTCTTCTCACCATGAGAATTCTGAACGTCTCGCACGGAGCAGCTGGCGAGTGTGCATCGGGTTTGATCGGCGTCACAAATCGGCGATGCGCTTGGACCCTGAATCCTGCTCGTCCGCCGACTCACCTTGGCTGCAGGAAGCAAGCAACCTTAATCTCAGCTGTTGCATCCCTTCAGAGACAAGCCACACTTCTTGCAGGCATTCACCTTGGCATCCTTCAACTACTTCCAGAGATCATGGGCTGGCTGCGCCGAGCTTGATCGGCTCGAAGCTACTACCTAGACGGAACAGTATACCCATTGGAAGTGCTGCATCCCGAGATCATAGACTTCTCAGCGTTGGCGTACATGAACAACATGGCACAGCCTTCTCTACAATCAACCATGGCGAACCCTTTGCCGCGGACAGCAAAGCAGCCATGCCTTGCAGCACAAGCTCGACTCAAGAAGCCCGAACACAACCCTCATTCCACACCGTCAGCTACGCCAGGACCATCTGTTGTCCCTCGCACAACCCTCAGCCAACGTTTCCGACGAGCCATTCAACAAGGCGATCTAGCAGCAGCTCAACGCATTGCAGCGAGAGCATTCGAGCTTCAGTTCCTCCCTCCGTCGGCCATACAAGCTGCATACAGCCAACCAACGGATCTGAACAGCCCTCGTCCACCCAAAGCGGCCTTACGTGCGGCGCAAGCACAACGTCCCTCATCAGCACATCCGTTCGACGTGCGCAACGTAGAAGCTCTGCCCGAACGTATCGGCTTGTCCAAACACCACCACCATCGTAAATATACGCTGGCTATACACGATGAGCCCGTCACGGACAGTGCCACTTGCGCCGACCCGAGTCTACTGATAGCCATCAAGAGCAACGCCGACGTCGAGCTCGTCCGGTGGCTCATCGAGATGGGTCACGAACACAAAGCGCCCAGCGTCGACGGAGATGGCAACACCGTGCTCCATCTGGCAACGCTATACGATCGATCCGATATCATCTACGCCTACTCGACGTACACGACCAGCCACGTCGCTTCTACGCTCGCAGACCTCATCGATGCCGAAACGCTGCACGAACGGCGGACAGCTTTGCATTTAGCCTGTATTCGCGGCTTTGACGATGTCACACGCCAACTGCTGGATCTGGGTGCTGATGTTGATCTGCAAGATCGAGCCGGCAACACGGCGTTACACTTCGCATCCGCATGGGGCCACTTGTCGCTCGTCCAGCTGTTGATCGAACGAGGTTGTTCGCTCGCGGTCAAGAATGCCGACGGCTCCACCGCTTCGGACTACGCCTACTCGCACAGCGTCAAAGAGGCGCTTGAGACCATGGGTCGGTTGCGCTATGAGAGTCGCAAGAAGACGAGACGTGTGCCCGTGGCGACTGTTATGCCGGCGCCTATTCGACCGTCTGCATCTTTTTCACACAGTGCTTTGTCTCAAGCAGACGATTCAACGGTATCGGATCGACAATCACGTTCGAGACCGTTCCCGTCATTTCTCACCCGCAACGGTTCAAATGGCGGAGCACCGAGAGGCAGCACCACGACGACACCTGTACGCTCGACGTTTGCAGATCCGAGCGATACAGCGGAGCTGTATGACGACTGGGATCCGGAAAAGACGTTTGCTCAACCGGGGCAGGATCTGTTCCCGAGTAACCGGGGTGCGTTCTCCTCACCACCGGTGCAGAGAGTTGCTAGTCCGGCGAATATGACTACGCCCAGCAGGACGTCGATCGATCTGTACACCGAAGCGCTGAATCAGTCACCCCGCGGTCCGGCGGGTGTGAGGAGGACACCCAGCCCAGCAAACATCTCAGCGTCGACGGATAAGCTGAGGATGCAAGATGCGGCGGCGATGTCGCTGTTTCGTACCAACACGCCGCAGCCGGGGACACATGTGCCGGGCAGGATCGATACTCCGCCGTTAGGAGGCAGGAGTGAGAGTCCATTGATGGTGTTAAGACGGGGAGGTCGCAAGTCTCCGTCGCTAACGCAGGAGGTTGGGGGCAGGAAGAGCACGTCAGATTCTACGAGCGAACCGCCGCCGTTGCTTGCGCCTGTTGCGACGATGCCAGGGTCCGCGCAGGGTGACGAGCAAACGTCAAAGGCGGTGGACGCAAGGTTGGGTAGAAAAGACCACGACCAGGTGTCAGGAGGACGACGCGATTCAAGCCCGTCCACACCGAGGCCTGCCGATGACCGCGAGACTTTCTGATTACAGCACAGTATATTAGGAATCCAAGTCTGACACCATCTTCGCTTGTGAACAACACTTCGATGCGTGGTGAGAAGAAACGCCATTTCATGCATCCGTCTTCTTATCCGTCCCAGCACAAATTGAGCAGACTCGAACAGTCTCTGGACGCTCGCCCATTTGTTCCAAGGGCCTTGCATTCCTGTGTAAGGTAAAGTTGATGGTGTTCCCAGACATGGAGACCGTTGACGACAGGTTGTGTTTGGTGAGAACGTCGAACACATGGCGGTCGATTCCACGGGGCTCGACCTCCCGTTGGTCCGCAGGTATGATGACTAGTTGATTGATGTCATCAATGTCGTACAGATATTTTTGAGGAAGAGCCAGAAGCTCTCTGCGTACCTCTTGCATTTGAGGTCCAGTTGTGTTGATGTCCGCCCATACGATCTTAGCCATCGTCATGGTGAATGCAATCAGTAGGCTCTGAAGAAAGATGCGGACCATGATCGCAAATCCTCTGCATGCGCACCACGCTTATCTCGAGAAGAGAGAGAGACGCGCGGCAAATCACGCGGGTATCTGACCGGGCCTTGGCCAAATTCAAACACAAACGGGCCAAAAGCCGGGCCTTTTTCTGTGGATCCCCCACACGCGTCGAAGAGGCGAGCTGTCAAGTAGGGCTCATGATAGGCTGGGCCTTTCGCCGTTTGTGTTATCCGGGCCTTTTCCTGGGCCTTTTTATCGTGGAAATGCCTAAGCCCCTGGTGGCTGGGATGGTGGCCGATGAGGTACGCCTTGGCATCGAGCAGGATGCGAAGACCGCGTGACAAAGCGGCTCGGAGAACTCGCGAGCTGGACCCATTGGGTGTGAGCGATTGCAAAGCATGAAAGCAAGTGAGCGAGTTTTGCCTAGAAGACGTGCTTGTGTTGGTGTGGTGTGCCCCAACCCCTTTTCTGACAGCAGTCTGCTCGCGATTCCCTCATAAGTAGCTCCTTCCCATCCACATCATATCTGAGCTTCCCCTTCGTACCAATCACTCCCCCCTTTCACAAATTCCAAACTTCTCCTCCAGACGCCAAGACAGTACGACATCTCTCATCTGCGTCTAGCGTTTTCTTTCCCCCAACGATGCTGCCCGCCGTTCGAAACCGAACCCTGCGCACAGCCGCTTCGCAGCTGCACACCCGCACTCCTCTCCTGCGTCGCTCTCTCGCCCAAGTCTCCGATGCCGCCTCCGTCCCCTCCTCCGGCACCAGCGATGTCGAACCGTACCTCCTCGAAGAGCACCCTTCCGTCCTCGCCAACGAAACTTCCGCCATCGCCAAGCTGCCTCCGTTCGTCATCTCGCGCGAGCGCGGTTTCCTCCCACGACAGGACCCCCTCGCCCACCTCCCGCCCGCCTTCTCCACGCTGAGCAGCTTGCTCGACCGGATGACGATCCACCAGCCCGCCGATGCCGCTGGTCACCGTGCTACCGGACTGCTCGGTAAAGGCGAGTTCGGAGACGCGGTGCTCGACGAACTCCACGCGGACGGACCCGCTGCCAAAGCCGTCGATGCGGCCATCGAGTCGGGCAACTCTCAGCTGCTCGCGGCGCTGTTCCGCGATTACTGCTTCGCCACGTCGGCGTACCTGCTGGAACCGGTGGATCGAGCGTTCCGCCAGACCGGATTCTACACACAGGGCCGTTCCACGCTGCCCGCACAGCTGGCCGTACCGCTCAAGAAGCTGGCGGACAAGCTCGGCCACTACCCGTACATGGAGTACGCCTCGTCGTACGCGCTGGTCAACTACCGGTGCAAGGACGCGGCGTACCAGGGCAACGCCGGCAAGTACTCGTTCGACAACATGGAGCTGATCCGAAGCTTCGAAGACGCACAAGGGTCGGAGAGGGGGTTTATCCTGGTGCACGTTGAGATGGTCTCGTTCACGGGTCAGCTGGTGAGCGCGACGGAGGACGCGCTTCGAGCGTGCCACGCCAAGGACGTGTCGGCGTTCGAAGACGCCTTCGAGCGGCTGCTGGTGACGTATCGGAAGATCAACGAGAGCATGGAGACCATGTGGAGCCGCTCGCTGCCCGCCGACTACCTCAAGTACCGCAGCTTCATCTTCGGAACGGGACCGCGCAAGATGAACGCCATGTTCCCCGACGGCGTCGTGTACGAGGGAGTTTCCGACGAGCCGCAGTTCTACCGTGGCGAGAGCGGCGCCAACGATTCGATCGTCCCCACCGGCGACAACCTGCTCGAGATCACGGCGCACATGCCGAACAACGACCTCACCAAGACGCTGCGCGATTTCCGGTCGTACCGACCCAAGAACCAGCGCGACTTCCTCCAGCAGCTCGAAGCGCGGGCGACGCTCGCCGGCGTGCGCGCCTTCGCCATGTCGAGCAGCGCCCGAGCCAAGGCGCTGTACGTGCTGCTGGTCGACCAGATCCGCGAATTCCGAAACCGCCACTGGATGTTCACCAAGAGCTACATCATCCAACGCTCCACCTACGACATCGCCACCGGCGGAAGCCCCATCCTCCAGTACCTCCCCAACAACCTCTCCGTCGTGCTCAAGGTGCTCGAGGAGAGCTTCGACGAGTTCACCCGCGCCGACCGCAACGCCCTCGGCTCGAACGACGACCGAAAGCAGCACAGGATCTCGAATGTGGAGCTGCTCGAACACGTCACCGCCGCAGGCAAGAGGGCGGGCGCCCAGAGGAGGATGCTGGAGAGAGAGGTCGCCGAGCTGCTGAAGGAAAAGGACGAGAGGCTGCAGAGGCTGGGCGGCGACGTGGAGAAGGGCAGAGGCATGCTCGGCGAGGACAGGGGGATGAAGAGGGGTGCGGTTGGTTGCGATGGTGTCGGTTGAAAGGTGGGCCAAAAAAGATGGTCAGAGTGGCAGCAGTGGCCGTGTAGCGGCTTGCTCTCTGCGACCTCGAATCAAGTATCCGTTCCGGTTCCCTTCGTTCCGCTTTCGCCCCCTTCCTCCTCCTCCTCCTCCTCCGACAACTCCCAAGAGAAGCCACACGTTTCGACACCAAAAGCACTCCCCTCCGCTCAACGTTTCAACAAACTACCCCAGGCTCCCGTCTTCCTGTTCAACCAGGCCTCCAAGCTTCCCCGCCCCCCCTGTTCAGGCTTGTTCGTCTCGTCTCAAAAACTTACACAGGTGTCGCTTCTCAAAACCCAACCCGGCAGTGCAGATGCGTGTGATATTAGCGGTTTGAACGGCTGCTCCGTTGAGGAAGCTATAACGAAAAAGTACAGTTGAGTAAAAACACGGTGACCAAGTGCGAGCATGCGGAAAAAATCTATGGGAGTGGGAGAAAACACTCTATGTTGAAATCAGAGGGTATATATGTTGTATAGAGAGACGCGCGGGAGGAGCGTCGGGGATCTGTTGAAAGTTTGCTTTAGAGTTCGATGTTGGCGAGGGCGGTGACTTTGTCGAGCACCTCTTGCCATTCCTTGTGGGCATCGGAGAGGTAGGTGATGGCCCCACCTGCGCCGATGAAGACGTCGTCGCCGTCGGCGATGAGCGTACGGATGACGACGGACAAGTCGGCGGCTCCGTCGCAGCCGAGCCAGCCGAGCGCACCGGAGTAGATGCCTCTGCGGGCGCGCAGCTCGTCGTCTCTCTCGGCATCGGCGAGGTTGAGTTCAAGTCGCTCGAGGAGCTGCACGCTGCGTCGTTTGGGTGCGCCGGTCATGCTGCCTGGCGGGAAACATCGGCGGATCGCTTCGGTGGTGCCGACGGATGGCTTGAGCTGTCCCGTGACGGTGGTGACCAGCTGATGCACCGTTTCGTACGACTCGACTTGCATCAGTTCGGGAACGGCAACGCTGTCTGAGTTGCAGAACGAGAAGAGGTCGGCGCGGATGAGGTCGACGATCATCAGGTTCTCTGCACGCTCTTTGATGTCGGCAGAGAGCTTGGCACGACGCGCTGCGTCTTCGGCCTCGCGCCACTTTTGCTTGACAAGCTCTTCTTCGGGCGTGGCGCCAGTGCCTGCTCGCATCGCTTGTTCTCCTGGTCCAAAGCCTGCTCGAGCGAGGGTCCCCTTGATCGGCTTCATCTCGACATGACCGTCCGCAGTGATTCGCATGAAGCGCTCTGGACTCGTGCTGAGGATTGCACGACCGCGCTTTTGCGGTTCTAATTCGGTCCCGGCGGTTGTGAACGAAGGCAACCTGATGAAGGCAGAATACGGCGCAGGGTTGCGAGCTCTGAGCTTGCAGTAGAGGTCAAAGTGGTCGGTGTCGCGGGTGTCGTGCTGCGAAGAGAGCGGAGGTAGCCGGCCCTGGAACTGGTTGGTCATGCAGAGCTCGTAGCTCTCTCCTGCAGCGATCAGCTCTCTGGCTGATTCGATCTGATCCATGTAGTCTTCGGCCAGCATGCGAGGCTTGAGAAGTGGCATGGCGCTTCGGAACGCCGCTGCGGTCTGAGCTGGGTCCGTGGCCATGGGACTGCGGTCTTCGTTGCAGAGCGCTTCGACACTTGCTAGCGTTTCTTGCATCCATGTCTCGGCATCTGATTGGTCGAGGCCCCAGCGTGACCATGACTTGCCTTTGGCTCGTAGAACTTCGAGTGCGCTGTCCACCTGTCCCAGATGATCTGACAGGGATGATGGGGACGAAGAGCGCTCGACCAGAGCAAACGCTGTCCACTGATTCAAGTGATGATCAAAGGCCAGCACTCGAGGGCAGTACAGAAATTCGGCATCAAAAGCATTGTCGCCGGTGCCTACCGGTGGGCGTGTTTCGAGCTGAAGGCTTTCGTTCTTCATTTCGTAGCCCCAGTAGCCGCTGAAACCACAACGGAAGATGTTGCCTTGTTGGGCATCCTGAAAGATCTCGGAAGAAGATGCCAAGTCGATGGATGACTGCAGCTGACGTTGCAACTCGTTCATGTAGGACCAGAGTGACGCCTTGCGTGCACCTGTTATCGGGATCTTGGAGGTAAGCTTGTCGTCCGCGGACACGATGATGCTGTCGCTGCCATCCTTGTAGGACAGCGCAAAAGAGGGTAGCGCCATGAAAGAGTATCGACTGTGAGGATCCTTGAGACGTGCGCTGTCGAGCCACACGGCGCCAGCAGGGCTCGAATGGCGGAACAGCTTGTCAAAGATGCGAACCATATCGACAGAGCGATCCGATGGCAATGCAGAGGAGCGACGCGTGAGGAGAGTAAGAGGGCGGCTCGAGTTCATCGCGGAAGCTTCCTCGGTTGGGTATGCATGGCTTGCAAGGCAATGCTCGCCAGCAAGCGTAAGGTGCGACGGAAGCGCGAGTGCGGCGTCGTCCCATGCTTGGATCCTGCTGCGAGCATCCAGAGATGCCTCTGTGGCGTGGCTCGACGATTGCTGCTGCCAGTATTGTCGAACAAGGTCGAGAAAGTTCGACATGATGGTATGGCCCCAGTTGGATTCGATACTTTCAGGATGAAATTGGACGCCGTGGAAGGGCAGCGACTTGTGCTGCAGTGCCATGATTACTGAAGAAGTTGCGTGTTCCAGCGCAAGACTACCTTCCATCTCGACAACGTCGTCAACGCTGGTGGCTTCTGACAATGGCAGATCACCCAGATCGGAAAGCCGTTCGGATCCGTTCCGCGAAGAGAAGGGCACCGTAGAAGGAGAGCGGCTTATCGATGCAAGGTCGCGGTGTTTCAAGGGTGCGACGGGTTCTGAGGGCACTTGAAGGGGAGCTGGCGGTGTTTGCTTTCTAGTGGTTCCAGGCCGGGGAGGAGGGGCTGTCGAGACTTGATCACAGCTCCACGCTGTCACTTGAAGGCAGTCGGGCAATGTGTCCGGGTCGACGACCAGGCTGTTGTATCGAACGACCAGAGCATCTTGAGGAACGCCGTGAAGGACGGAAGAGGTGGCGTGCTGTGAAGTAGCTTGTGGAGAAGAGGGCTCTGACATCTTGAGCTTGCTTTGCAAGCCGTGTCGGACGCTGATGGCACGTGTGACCTGACCTCCAAGGGCGACGGCGAGACCTTGATGACCGAGACAGACGCCAAAGACGGGCAGACGGAGCGACTCATCCTTGAGCAGTGTTTCTGCAGCGCCAAAGTCAGCCGCCTTGTCGGGACTTCCAGGACCGGGGGACAGGATGATAGCATCTATGTGTGGTCGGACGAGCTTGTGGAAAGCGGCAGGATCTAGTAAAGGATGCGTGTGAGGCAGAACGATGACTCGATCCGCTATTCTACGAGTGAGCTCTTCGCGATCGCTGGGTGAAAGTTGACTCTCCTCTGTGTTTGTGGGATGGAGCAAGGAGAGGAGGTTGAGGGTATAGGAGTCGAAGTGGTCCACGATGAGAATGCGAGGGAGTTGCAGCGACATACTGTCGGCGACGCAGGCTGTGCCAGCGCTGCTAGCTTGAAAGGCGAATCGTTCGGGAAGTTGTGGAGATGTCCAGAGGAGAGGGTCGGACCAAGAGTGGGTCTGGAGATTAGGGGTCCAGCATGTTGCTCGTGTGTCTGAATCGTCTCTGTGGAGAGCCTACGATTGCGGCTGTCCGCCGCGATAGTGGGTCGAGAAGTTGATGTTGTTGTTGGTGGTGGTGGTGGTGATGAGCGGCAAGCTTCTTCCAAATTTTAAACTTTTCGTATGGAACGGAGAAGCCTCGGAATCACAGCCAAAAATCCAGCTCTGCGGTTTTCGTGCGGGTGGAAGAAACCCGATTGAACCCTGACGAAAGCGCCAAATCTGAGCTGCATGTCCACTTTCCGAAAAAAAGTTGGCTTTGACAAGGCATCACGAGGGCTGTCCACGATCAACACCGATATCATCATCGAGCCTTCTTCTCATTCACCTCTTCATCATCACCTTGACCGCATCTCTAGAGTCGTTTCGCGCATTCTGGCTCATCCTTTCGACCTATATACTCGTGACAGCCACTCCCTAAAGGAACGACAACGTAGCGATCTTTATCCCTGCCTCGACATAGGCATCCCGCGGACACCAGCTAGGCCGACTTGCATACGATGCGCTTCTTCTCCCAGCAACCTATCCTTCTCTCATAGAGCACATGACTGTGACGATCGAGTGTGTGTCTCGTGACGTCTTGCCTACGACGCCACAGTTCCCACGCCTCGCCGTTGGTCGCACGTCGATCCGATGCTACGCTCGAGCGCAGCACTGCTGCGTAAGGGCGTAGTCAGAGTAGCAGCAGACTCGCTAATATCGGACAGCCCGACGATCACAACAGCGCTGTCACATGGCCAGCTCTGCACTCGCACTCGGCCGATCCGACGATCAGCACTTGGCTCAGTCGCAGCTCATGGCGCTGCAACCTTTTCGACGGCACAATTTCAGTCGGATTCTTACTTCAATTCGACTCAGCCAGAACACCCTTTGCCAAACACACCTGCCGACGTATTGGAACTCGAACGCTATCTGCCGCCACTGATCGATGCTGAGCTTGTCGCTCAAACTGACTCGCAACAAGCTCTGTTCACTGCAATCCAACACCTCGACGCTGATCTCGCCTGGCATCTTTACAAACAACTCGGCAAATCAAGACGCACTTTATCCAGCTCAGCCATCGACCTACTCATCACATTACAGTGTCGCAAACCTGTCCGCAGCAGTCGAGTCAATGTCATCGATAGTCGTGCCGCCATTCGCCAAGTCTGCGACAGAGTCCTCCAACTATGCCGTGACCGGCTGCGCCATCAACCAGGGAGCTCCGTCGATGTCGCTGCGTCTTCCTCTCAAGATACTGGACTCTCGACACTGTCTGCGTCTATCTCCTTGAGGCTGCTCTACCTCCTCATTGTTGAAGAAGAGCAGATCGCATCCTCAAAGTCACTTCATAGTCCTCGTCGAAGGAACAATCTATCCACCCTCCTCCAGACGCTTTCAGCCAACGTAGATTCTTGCAACGAGCCCCAAAGGCCCCAGATCGATTTCGAGCTCAGAGGACGTCTCGCAGCAACTTTGTCGCGACTTGGAGCAACAGATGCGGCTTATCGACAACTGGAATTGGTCGTCGAGCATGCGACTCATACCAATCATGATACCTACATCGACCCACGGCCCTTTGATCAGCTTCTCTCAGCACTGGCAAGACAAAGAGACCGCTCCGTCCATGCTCCCAACCTTCTCCCATCTCCGGTCGACAGTGCATCAAATCGCATTCAGGAAAACGATCCGATCATCCGCGCTTTGCGACTAACGCTGTCTTCTGACGTCCAGGCATCCAAAGCCAACATCCACAAATGCCTGCAAGCTCTGGATTCCGCAACTCTATGGTGGCTCCTGCCTTTCGAGCTCGACGCGGACCATCTGCACGTTGACTCTGCCAGAGAGCTTCCAGATGACCGCCTTCCTCTCAAGCCAAAGTGGCATCCATGGCAAGCCTCCTCAGACAGCACCTCTGTCTCCCAACACTCTCTCGACTCTTTCGCTGAACGTGTGGCCCTTGTTCTTGCTCAGCGCGGCATCCTGCAGCCTTCCCTTCATATCATCGATGGCTTGCACTCTTCGCAACAAGACCAATTCGCTACCCAATCCAACACGAAGATCCCCGACCACGACTTCTTCACTGTCGTACTAGAAAAACTTGCCGAGCGAATGGCTGTCGACAGTGATCTAGAAGCGCGCAACTCTCTAGACATGCATAGGGGTCTCTCAGCCGACCTCCATCTCGCAATCAAAGTTTACACCACTGCGAATTCCATCGGCGTCGATCTCGACTCTCGGCTCAACGAAGCTGTTGTCAAGGCTATGGCCTCATCCCTACCTCTCTCAGTGGCCGATCTCGGTCCCGAAAGGTCTCGTCACACCAAGGCCAAGAGTCATATCGCAAAGCGCAACGAGCAGCGTGGCAGCAAAGACGCCTTGAAGCAGTACCTACGCCGGTTCACTTCCATGGTACTCGGCAGCGATCCAGATCTAAGCAAGCGCAGCTTGAGCTTTCCGGCTCAAGCCACCCTCCTTGGGCTACACATGCGCACTCGCGACTACGCCTTCTCCAAGCGCCTCTACCAGCTCATGCGTATTCAAGACCCTGATCGACAATTGTGGTCGTCTGATCCGCAAACAGGCGCATGGCCATTACGCAAGTCTGCTCTACACCCCTTGGCCGCACCAGACCATGATGGCTTCCTTTGGCTCTTTGCACAGAGTTTCGGTTCTTCTGCCAAACTGATCTTTGCCGTTCAACTCTCCCTGGACTGGACTGCAGGTGGCAACACGATACCGTCGAGCTTGAACGCCGTCTTTGTACGAAGACTCCTGAGCGCCGATTTGATTCCTGTGGTCCGACGTGTCTTGCAGGAAATCGAGGATGATCGAAGCTTGCTGCCAGCTCGTCTCGCTCGCAGTCTCGTCGTCTCGTTTGCCGATGCTGGCTATCCTGACCTTGCCATGGAAATGGTTGCGAACGTCTCACAGCTCACCGCTTCGACCTATCAGCTTCAAAGTGCTACCTTGGGTGGAAACGAAGCGTCAGGCTCAGGTCAAATGTGGGTTCTATCTTCGACTCTCAAGCTCATGAGCATTGCGCTCGACCGATCCAGCAGGGCTGCTCCGTCCAAGGATGGCGACTTGCAACGCAAAGTGTTGCGCCTTTTCGACGAGTTCAGGTTAGGCATGACCCACCGTCTCTTCATGAGTGCGGCGCAATCCGACGATGCAGCCCAAGCCCATGATCCAGCGGGAATGACTCTGCGGGATGTCCGTATGGCGTACAACGCATGCATGCGCGCTTCATTATCTGTACTGTCGACCCCACTCCGAGCATCCGAAGCCGGTGAGAACGACGATGCCGATACTAGCTGGTCTGCTGTCGAAGCGACCTGCCTGCACGTGGAAGAGCTCTTCAAGGAACTCAAGGATTTGGACGTCGATCCAGACACGGATTCGTGGGATTTGCGCCTCACCTCGAGCTTGCACGCATGCCTCGCAGCACCAGATCAAGCAACACGAAAGCAGTGGCTGAAAATTGCCCTTGAGTTGCTGGAAGCAGCGTCCGAGCAAGTCTACAAAGCGGATGGCCCTTTACACGCGTCTCTGCCTGACCGGCGGCCCACTCGCGCATCCACCGCGGCCTCCGAAGGTGGGAACCGCCAACGAGTCGAGGTGCATCCAGCTGTCGTGGCAGCTACAATCGATGCATGCCGTCGCTGCAGCCAACTCGAGTTCGGTCTCAGAGCCTACGAGATTCATTTGCGCCAAAGCAAGGTCAACGTCGATGTCGAAAAGGCGAGATTGACTCTGTTGGCGGACTTGGCCGAGCCGCACGAATGGAGAAGCGCCCTCGACAATCTCAAGCCCCACATCAAGTCGTCCATCAGGCGCGACGAGCACTTTGTCAAGGACCTGCAAATGCTTTCCGATGATGCGCTTCAACGCCAGGAAGACAACGCCGACCCGCGCTAGCCGCCCATGCATCGCTTTCTTAAGGACGGGCTCACACTTTTGTGGGCTCATCGCTGTACAACATGACAGGTATCAATGGCTACATCCGAGGTTCATTATGAACGAGCGCTCAGCGGCGGCGCGTCGAACAAAGTTCGGTGGAAGCAGTGCATCGACCAAAGGCTATGCAATGTTATGAGTTGAGTGGTGATGACGAACTCCTTTCTTTCTTAGGCGATGCGCTCGAGTTCGGTGGTACGGCAGCGTTGCGACGATCTCATTCCAACATCCGTTCTGGTGAAGTCAAACCTTGTTCCTCTCTTCGAGACTCTTTTCGGTCCTTTAGCCTCGCTGCATCCTCTTGTGATTGGCTAGATCCCGTTGCCACGATTGTAGATGATACTCTGTCATTCTGCATAGTAAAGGTCGGGCCGACGATCGACTCGCCTCCGGCTGTTACAGTGTCCGGTGCAATCTCGGCGACAACTTGACTAGACGCATCGCCTTGCATATGCCGCAACATGAAAAGGGTCGACAACAATGGCGCTTCGCGCTTACGCCTGGCGCTTACGGTGTCTCATGCAGCACAGTCTTTTTTTGAACACCCGTTGTCATCTTGAGACGAGGTGCCTGAAAGCTCAAAGTCGACACCTCCGCTCGCACGGTGTCAAGTTAGCCTTTCATCCGACGTATCCAGGAAGGCCAACCTTGGTTGGTGGCAAAAAGCTCGGACCTTCGCGCTAAGCGCATGCGCTCCCGCCTTTCGCCGCATTCCCGGCACGTTGCGCTCCCTCTCAACCTCCCGCGGACTGCTCGTCACTGGCGTCGCTATGCATCGAACGATCGCTGGTTTGAGCATACGGATCATACGCTCGCATAGGTTCATCGCCCACTCGTCGTGGCGTGGGACAATTCATCTGTCTATCCTGCGATCTCGCTGGCCCGCGTGGCAAAGTTCGGCGACCTGTTCGGAGGGGTCAGATCTCATAGGCTCAGAGCTATTACTTCATCTTGACAACGCAGTGATGACCAATGAGAGCTCTCTTCTCACCCACCAGAAACGAATCCGACGGCGCGATTCCGCGACCGCGGTATCTGGATGCATCAAGGCTTCGGGATCGGGTTGCTCTGCATTTCATATGATAAGCTTTGGCTCCACTTCGACTCGACGAGATTTCATCAGTTCGGGAAGACTGCTGCGCACAAAAGGAGCAGCGACAATCGCCACACCAGTGGGAAAGTCATGTCAGATCGGAACAATGACTCGAAAAGTAAGCTCGGATTCACTTCGTTCTCCTTCATTACATCTACCGCAGACAATACAATGAGGAGGGATGGTCAAGAGGTTGGAAGAGATCGCAGAGAATAGCACGTCAGATTTGTGGGCCGCTCAGACCTTGCAGCTGGACAACGTCGGAGAGATCTATCCGAAGTCCCGTTCTGATCTCTGCAAGGAACAAGCGCACTAGTTCGCACAGTGGGGTCCTGTAGCTCATAATGTTGCTGCACATGGCGGTGGGAGAGACAGAGGGAGGGAGGGAATGTTGATCTGCCAAGTCTCGGTGTTTATTGATTCAGGCTCACGCGATAGCCGCTTTCGAAGAATCGGTCAGTCAGTGCGGATATGCAGATGTCACTATAAATGTCTGAAGGAGGTGTGCATCCATTGTTTTTGGAAGTACACCGCTCAAGAAGGCTCTCATTACCATATATACGAAGCCAATCTTGCTGTCAAGGACGAACGTCTCTAGATCTTCTATCACTGCCCCTTTCCTCCTCGTCGGCATTGGTCGGCCTTGCAAAAATGTTCCGCCATGAAAACACCAACGACACACCCGACGATTCAACGCAAAGTCGTCCTCCCAGCCCAACAAGACCCGACTCGGGCCCTTTCGACTGGTCACCAGCACCGACCTCCCGTGCTCCCTCTCTTGACGACCCTTCGCCTCCCTATCCTTCGGCTCCTCCGCCCATATCAATCAATCTCAACCGACGCCGCACCTCCTCACCTCGCGCCTCTCAGCCGCAAGTGCTCCTTAACATGCCTCTGATCCAAGCCCAAGCCGAAATACTCGAAGCGCAAATACGTCGAGATATGGAAGAAACTCAGCGCCTCGCTGAACGACATTTCGAAGAGATGCTCGACAGCAGAGGTTTTCGCGTAACGCATGCTTGCGAACATTGCCGACAGCGCAAAGCAAAGGTAAGCTTTCTTCAGTTCTTCGCTGGATCGAGAGAACAAAAAGGATTGCTGACAAGAGTACGCTTTGTCTAGTGTTCCGGTCAGCTCCCGTGCTCAAGATGTGCAAAGCAAGGGATACTGTGCAAGTATTCGAAGCATGATCGTAGTAGAGGGATCAGGTTTATGGGGCTTGAAGGAGCGACCATTGGGCAGGGCTCGAGAGCGGTCGCGAGCGTGGGACCAATCAGAGGAGGAGGAGGAGGGGGTGTAAGGAGCAGAGATGAGAGGTACGTGTCGATGCCGTATGGGGTTAGGAGGAACACGATGCCAAGTGCCAACACAGAGGGATCTTCGTCCAACGGGATTCCGGCACTGCCAACGCCGTTGAGGTCATCTGCTTCGTTTCCTCCACCACAACCGCAGCTGATCAGACCTACGCCGGTCCGCCCTCGTCCAGAATCACCCACTGCCGCTCCTGATCCTCAGTCCCGCTCCGACTCGCCACAAACTCGACCCTGGACCGCCACGGATCCTAATACGGACTACACCACCTCTCTGCCGCGACACGCTTCAACTCGACCCATCCCTCTGGACCCCTTCACAAATCTCACCCGAATTCCACCTCTTCCATCTACACTCAGCGGAGCTTGGACGGATCAAGTTCCCTTGCTACCCATACCTTCGTCAAGCAGGACACCGCGACAAGTGGCGGACCCGCATACGACGGAAGAATTTGACAAGAGCCACGACCGACGCTGGTCGATGGATGGGAATTTGTCGCAGGACGTCGGACAGAGGACGCTTGTCGAGGAGGAAGTGCGAGTGGACGAGAGGATAGCAGGAGACGGCGTGGAGAACCATGCGGAAACCCGAGCGCTTGGAGAGCGAGAGAGCGGTTCAGCTGAGGGAGAAGGTAAAGGTCCGCCGAGCGATGCCCAACATGTTCGCGATGAGCAGCGATGACATGTTTACCGTCCTCAATTCCCAATTCGACTTTGTCCTTTGACCTCTCATCAATGTCTGCATGAGCATCTACACAAGCCTTCCTTATTGCCTGTGCGAAGAACGTCACCACGATGTAGCATCAACATCCGCGATTTTGGTGCTAGCATATATATATGCGTATTAAAGCCTTGATGTCCAAGCAGGGTCTTTAGCTCAGCAGTAGAGCGGCAGACTTCGGTTTTCAAAACTGAATTGCACCTTTATAAAGGCGTATTCTGCAGGTCGCGGGTTCAATCCCCGTAGGACTCTCTTTTTTCCGCGAAATCTTTTTTTGCCTGCATGTTCGGTAACTTAACCTGGCATCCAGTTTCTTTGGTGTGTTCTGACACCCTCGTCGCCAACCCAATGGAGACGAAACACGATCAAACGGTGTGATGCTGAGAGGCGCTGAGAGACGCAAGTTTCAGACACACACCGATGAATGAGAAGACATCTTGTTATTAGAATTCGAACAGCTTGAACTCACACGCGCCTGTGATCATCAATCAACAAACGAACTGCAGCGCCCCTTCGCCTCAAATCCTCGCGCCACACTCCCTCTCCAACCACTTCTTGGCCCTCTCATCGCCCTCCAACAGCGGACCGACCTTGGCCAGAACTTCGTCATGGTAGTCGTTCAACCACTGCTTATCCTCCCTGGTCAGCAGGTCCGCATCGATCAACGAAACCTGGATAGGACACATGGTGAGATGTTCAAAGGTCAGGTAACCTTTACTGCCGAAGTTGTTCCTCGTCTTTGCAGGCTTGACGATGACCAGGTTCTCGATGCGGATCCCGTACTTCCCATCTTCGTAGTACCCGGGCTCGTTAGAGACCACCATACCCTCCTTGAGGCTCGTCTCGTTGAACACGGCGCGCGTACCGATCCCCTGCGGACCCTCGTGGACGTTGAGGAAGTGCCCGACACCGTGTCCCGTACCGTGCCTGTAGTCCAGGCCGTCCTCCCACAGCGCTCGCCTCGCGAGCACGTCCAACAGGTAGCCCGTCGTACCCTTCGGAAACACGGCCCGATCGATCGCAATGTGTCCCTGCAGCACCCGCGTAAACGCCCGCACATGCTCGGCGCTCGGCGTACCGAAATGCCACGTCCTCGTCACGTCCGTCGTGCCATCGGTGAACTGCGCGCCCGAATCGCACAGGTAGATCTCACCCACGTCGATCGCCGGACAACTCGCCGGGTCGGGACTGTAGTGGATGATCGACCCGTTCGCGCCCGTCGACGAAATCGTCGTAAAACTCTCGCCCCTGAAATGCTCCAACTGCTGTCGATACTCGCTCAACTTATCCGCCCCCTCCGACTCGGTCACCCGCTTCCCCGCACGCAGCTGCTCCTCCAACCACGCAAAGTACCGACACAGCGCAGCCCCGTCCCTCACATGCGACCGACGGAACCCTTCCAACTCGACCTCGTTCTTGATCGACTTCTGATCGCCCACGATCGACCGCACAATCTCCACCTTGCTCGCACCCCCCAACGCCTCCTGCACGGCCAACGACCCACTCTTGCCGATCAGAATCCTGCCATCCCCGAGCTCAGCACCGACCTTCTGCAGATCGCTGTAAAACTCGGCGTACGGTCGCACCGTCACTTCAACCCCCAAACTGGCCCTAACCTCGTCCGTCAACTGGCTGTCGTTGACGTACAGCAGCACCTTATCGAGCAGCACCAGTGCAAAGGAAAAAAAGACCGGGTTGTACGGCACATCCGTCCCGCGCAGGTTGAACAGCCAAGCCACCTCGTCGAGCATGTTGGCCACGAACCCTTTGGCCGACTTCTTCTTGATCTCGTCCCTCAGTTCGCGGATCTTGTCCGCCGACGACCGACCGGCGATGTCGTCGTTCAACACGAAGATCGGCTGACCGGGACGGGCCGGACGATCTGCCCCCCACACCTGGTCGACCAGGTTCTCTCGGATCGGCACGAGGCTCGACCCGATCTTGGCGAGCTCCGCGGTGATCTCGCGCGCATCGTCGGCCGAGATGAGCGAGGCGTCCATGCCGATCTTGGTGTTCGAGGGCAAGTTTTTGCCGAGGTACTCCTGCCAGGTGGGCACGTTGGGCTCGCCCTGCTTCATCAGCGTCCACACGGTCGGTTCGAGCTGCTGGCCGGCTTGGAGGAAGTAGCGTCCGTCGGTGAAGAGCAGCGCCTTGTTGGTGGTGACCACGGCCGAGCCGGCGGAGCCGGTGAAACCGGTAATAAAACCTCGGCGGAGATCCGACTCGGCGGGGTACTCGGACGCATGCTCGTCACCAGAAGGCACGACATAGGCGGTAACACCGTGCTTGGCCATAAGCTCGCGGAGAGCCTGCACACGCTGCGTCGTGTCGACGCGTCCAGTAGCGATGGCGCCCATCGTAGCGGAGGATCGAGAGGCGAGGTGTTGAAGTCCGAACGACTGCGATTGCGGGCCGGAGAACCGAAGAGCTGCACCGGTGGGGGAGGTTCGAAGCAGGTGGCCTCGCTGCGAAGCGTGGGTGGAGAACAGCTTGGTGAGGCGCACGCCGGAGGAGGAGCGGGAGAGGTTGGACAGCCGAGCGGTGGTGGTGGTGGCGGATCTTTTGAAAGCGATAGACACCCGAGATGGAGATGAGAGCGAGATGGAGGACAGCGATCTGGTGGATGCAGCTATCATCTATTGGGGGAGAAAGAGGTTCGAGGTGGGAAGGAAAGGGAGAGGAGAAGCGTCTGTGATTGAACAGCAACAAAGGAAACAAGGCTGACCGTACTGGACCTGCGCACAAAAAAGGATTTTTTTTTGACGAGGTGGTCGGTGCATTCTGTCCGGCACAGCGATCAACGGCGAATTTTTCCCTCTCTCCAATCACACTTTTCCACCCTCTTTTTTTCGGTCAGTCCGATCCTCGGCGCGCTGCCTTCCGACACACCGCTGCACCTCGTCTTCTTCCTCATTGGACCATCAACTCCTTCGCTCTCCTTCCACCTGCCACACGCAACACACAAACCCAGAACCTGTTGATGTGTGACCTTGTTGAGAAGGCCGGGGGAATAAGATGCATTGCAGACACGACCTATGTAAGATTGAGAACGATTTGGTATGGCGTACGGACTGAAAGGGATGATGGTCCTTTTTGCTCTCGAGACCATCGCACCTCGCGTTGCACGAAAGCAACGGTCAGCGCAAACAGCCAAGAAAAGCGGAATTGACGCCGGATCAGGATCTAGTAAAAGATATACTTTTTTGTAAGGGAGAACAAGGAGGGGAGGAAATGTGCGAGTGTAGGTGTTGGTGGATTAGCCCGTTGAGTACTGTTACAGTGAGTCTACGACGACTCTTGCAGAGAGAGATGATTGCACTGAGAAAATAAAGACCTCGGAACTGAAGAAAAAGACGAGTAGAAGAAGAAAGCCGAAACCAAAAAAGACGAAGGGAGACAAAGGAACCAACATCCCCTAAGCAGCGAAACAGGCTAGCGAAGCGCGCGCTTAGTACCTGTAGGTGTCACGCTTGTAGGGACCCTCGACGGGGAGGTCGAGGTAGTCGGCCTGAACCTTGGTGAGCTTGGTGAGCTTGACGTTGAGACGGCCAAGGTGGGCAAGCGCGACCTCCTCGTCGAGCTCCTTGGGCAGCATGTACACCTCGCCACGCTTGTACTGACCATCCTTGTCGTTCCAGAGGGCAATCTGGGCGAGCGTCTGGTTGCAGAACGAAGCCGACATGATGAACGAAGGGTGGCCAGTGGCGCATCCGAGGTTGACCAGACGGCCCTCAGCGAGGAGGATGATGCGCTTGCCGTTCTTGAGCGTGTATCGGTCCACCTGGGGCTTGATGTTGCTGACGCTGGCCGCGTTGGCCTTGAGCCAGGCAACGTCGATCTCAATGTCAAAGTGGCCAATGTTGCAGACGATGGCGTCGTCCTTCATGGCCTCAAAGTGCTTGCCAGTGATAATGTCACGGCAACCGGTGGTGGTGACGAAGATGTCGGCCTGCGAGGCAACGTCGTCCATCACATCGACCTGGTAACCGGCCATCGAGGCCTGGAGGGCGTTGATGGGGTCGATCTCGGTGACGATGACACGGCAACCGTAACCACGGAGCGACTCGGCGCAACCCTTGCCGACATCACCGAAACCGGCAACGATGGCGACCTTGCCGCCGAGCATGACGTCGGTGGCACGCTTGATACCGTCGACGAGCGACTCACGGCATCCGTAGTAGTTGTCGAACTTGGACTTGGTGACCGAGTCGTTGACGTTGATGGCGGGGAGCTTGAGGGTACCCTTCTTCATGGCCGAGTAGAGGATGTGGACACCGGTGGTGGTCTCCTCGGAAACACCCTTGATCTTCTCGAGGAGCTCGGGGTGCTTGTCGTGGACGAGCCAGGTAAGGTCACCACCGTCGTCGAGGATCATGTTGGGGCCCTCGGGGTGGGCGGTGATGGTCTGCTCGAGACACCAGTCGTACTCCTCCTCGGTCTCACCCTTCCAGGCGAAGACGGGCACACCGGTGGCGGCGATGGCGGCAGCGGCGTGGTCCTGGGTGGAGAAGATGTTGCACGAGGCCCAGGTGACCTGAGCGCCGAGGGCAACGAGGGTCTCGATGAGGACGGCGGTCTGGATGGTCATGTGGAGCGAACCGGCGATGCGGGCGCCCTTGAGGGGCTGCTCAGCACCGTACTTGGTACGGAGGGCCATGAGACCGGGCATCTCGCCCTCGGCGATCTCGATCTCCTTGCGGCCGAAAGCGGCGAGCGAGATGTCGGCGACCTATTGAGCGGAACAGAGGGAAGAAGGAGAAGATATGTCAGTCTACATGCGATCCAAAACGACGACAATGGTGTGCGGGCTCGTTCAAAAACGTACCTTGTAGTTAGGCATTGTGTATGAGGTATATGAAAACGGAAAGGGAAAGGGTGGATGGGAAAGGATGGATGTGGTGTGAAGAGAAGATGATGGCACGGTCGCACCGCTTT
Source organism: Sporisorium iseilematis-ciliati (assembly GCA_001748505.1). Taxonomy (NCBI): domain Eukaryota; kingdom Fungi; phylum Basidiomycota; class Ustilaginomycetes; order Ustilaginales; family Ustilaginaceae; genus Sporisorium; species Sporisorium iseilematis-ciliati. The sequence goes on along the minus strand of MJEU01000054.1, from coordinate 26,208 downwards.
CAAGAGCAGCCGTCAAACGCTTCAAGACAGGGTGTCCTGCTGATGCTGTTGCTGCCCCTGCCGCTCCAGGAAGAAATCAGGTGTTGGCAGTTCTGAAAAAGTTGGTTCGCTCGTGCCACTCTCTCTCTCAGCCTCTTCTCGAACAGGTCATCTTTGTGCTGAGTGCACGTTTGCCGCCTGCAGCTTCTTGAAGATCTTTTTCTTCTTGCTCGAGCTCGAGCCGCCACTCACCTCTCTCTTCCAGTGTCGATCTAGGGTCTCAAAGAAAAACTTCTCGTCAAAAAACCCACTTGTTGGCTGCATGTGAGAAAATCTTTTGACATGAGCGTTTGAATTGGTTCAATACAAAACAGCTTCGAATTCAAAGGGTCGCGCTGCGTGACACGTTCTTCTCTGGCTCAGCGCTTTGACCAGAATTCGAAGAAAAATTGTTTAACCAATCTTTTGGCCAAGTCGTCGTCGCTTACGGCCGTGTCTCAAGCCGTCTCTTCCATCATCCAAAGCCAAAATCGCACTTGCCGTGCAAAGTGAGGTCTAACAACTTAGAATTGCTGGAAACAGCGAACAGGCTGTCCTCCGGTGATGGCAACCATGTCGTCGTCATGAAGATTGACTGGATCGACTAGGCTTCACTGTCGTCGAGAGGGAGTAAGGGTGCAACTTGAAGAAGCCTGGACTTGAACGATAGGGCGGAAGCTTGGCATTCACTCCTCCACAAAGCGCAACACAGCCCAGCGACCGGGCCAGGATGAAACGTCAAGAGGGGGTGCTTCTTGTGCATTGTCGTCCTTCTTGTGGTCATTGCTGCCCTTTTGTACCGCCTTGCGCTCTTGATAGTAGTTTCGTTGGCAGATATGTCGCATCTGATGCTTGTAGGCCCACCAATCTCGTTTCCAGCTGGCCATCCAGCCTTCGCTGAAGAGAGGGTGCTTCATCGCCAGTGCACTATCGAGCGTGTCAGCACTAAGATCTACCGGTGCATTGTCTCCAGCTGAATCGTCCTGCGAGCCGATATGGACCAGGGAGATGCGGCCAGAAGGAACAAGGCAGGTCGTTGTCCAATGCTTGCGGTGAAAGTCGTTTTGGACATCACGGTCGAGGCGGAGACGGACGATTCCGGCATGGCCCTTGATCTCCCCGGATGCTATGACTTGCTCTGCAATGGCATTCGTCTCGCGGGCGAGGCGCTGCCAGCGCTTCTCCGGCGTTTCCATCGTGATGCCATTGCTTGAGCTCGGCAGTCAGTGGAGAGAAAAGTAGAACAGCAAGGAGCCGGCGGCGGTATCAGCTCTGATGTCAAGTACGGCCAGCCGGCTGTGTCTCGGGCCGCAGCTTCGCAGGTTGAGAGGTGATTTTTTCAAGAGAGGGTCTCAGTCAAGGGCCTAACACCTAGTGAAATTCGGACACAGCGCACGCGCCACTTCTTTGCCCGAAAGGCAAGGAGTCAGTTCGAACCCCCTTCCCGTTGGCGCAGACATTTTCCCTTCTCCAGCGTCGCTTCGCATAGCCTGCAGACCGACTCGAACACTGAACTGAAGCGCGCTCTTTCGAGGTCAAGAGGTTGAGCCAAAGCGTGTGACTGATCCGGAGGTGCCGACAGCTTGATACGAGAATGTGCTATTGAGGATAAGAAGGGAAGAAGAACCAGAAGAAAGGAAATCCAACTCGAACGTCGGCGCACTGCTTCGAGACTAGTCTTTGGATTCGCGCTTGTTGTCACAATTCGCCAACTTCTGTATTCGCGCATTTCCTCACTTGAATCTGTGAATACAAATTTTACCTTTTTGAAACACACACACGCACTCACACACACGCTCGCTTGGGCGGTCAGGAGACAGAGAGCCATGCTGAGCCTCAGAAATGAATCACTTCACTTCACTTCACGCTGCGTGTTGGTGCGTGTGTGCGTGTGTGCGTGTGCCGCCTCGCCTCGACTCGACTCGCTGGACTGCGTGCGTGCGTGTGTGTGCGTGTTGGCCAGCGCTGCGCATTGCAATTGATGGATTGATTGATTGTGCGCCTGCCGCATGGACCTTCCAATTCACATTGCCCGCTCGCTCGCTTTGAGCTCACGGCTTGCTTAGCGCCTGCAACCACCTCCATCATCCGAACTCGCACAATCTCATACCCACCTCCATCCCGGCAGCTTGTCATCGCTGCGAACCTCCATTCTTGCCATCCTACTCGGCTCATCGCACCCACGCTTTCCACCAGCCAATCTTGCGATCCTTGCGCGTCAGTCATTCGCACGGACGCTCGTTCTTCACAGCCTCAACTGCGCTGCTTTGATCGAAACACCACGCGACCTAGCTGCGATCATCAGACTCGAGTCTTGGCGCTTCACAACAATTTCATCCTTTCGCTCCATCGACTGCCTCTTCAACACATCCCTACACTAGCTCCAAAGCCATCATGAACGGAGCTCCACACGAAGCCGATGCTGCAGCGCCCGCCTACAACGGTGCAGGTGCTGCTTCCGCCGTTGCTGCGGGACGCAAGAAGCTCATGGGCTACGTTGGTTTCGCCAACTTGCCCAACCAGGTGCACCGAAAGAGTGTGCGCAAAGGTTTCAACTTCACCGCCATGGTCGTCGGTGAATCTGGTCTCGGCAAGTCGACTCTCATCAACACGCTGTTCAACACCACGCTCTACCCACGCAAGGAGGTGCCTCCTCCTCATCAGGAGCGACCAAAAACCGTTGCTATCGAGTCGATCAGCTCTGGTGCGTAGACGACAATCTTGCATGCACGTTTGCACCGCACACTCACTGACACCCTGATCACGTTCTGTTCTCACTTGTGCATTCCCCCCTACAGACATCGAGGAGAACGGCGTTCGTTTGAGGCTCAATGTCGTCGACACGCCAGGTTTCGGAGACTACATCAACAACGACGAAAGGTTGGTACTCTACCGCATCGCTGCCATCTTCGGGCTGCAGATCCAAGTTTCTCAGCCCCGACATGGAAACTGACATTGACTCTCTCGTTTTGATCGCATCCTTCAGCTGGAAACCCATTGTCGAAAACATCGAGTCGCGCTTCGACAACTATCTCGAGCAGGAGAACCGCGTGAACCGCAACAAGCTCGTGGACAACCGTGTTCACGCGTGCATCTACTTTATTCAGCCCACGGGGCACAGCCTGAAACCGATCGACATCGAGTTCATGCGACGATTGCACCAAAAGGTCAACCTGATCCCAGTGATTGCCAAATCGGACACGCTCACAGATGAGGAGATTGTTGCATTCAAGCAGAGAATCCTCAGCGACATTGCGCATCACCAGATCGAGATTTTCCACGCACCCATCTACGAGATGGAGGACGAGGAGACGCTGCTCGAAATCCAGGAGATCGCGAGCAAGGTGCCTTTTGCCGTGGTGGGATCCAACAGCGAGATCGACACGCCCGACGGACGACGCGTGCGCGGCCGAGCTTACCCGTGGGGTGTGATTGAGGTAGACAACGAGGAGCACTGCGACTTTGTCAAGCTGCGACAAATGCTCATTCACACGCACATGGAGGAGCTCAAGGAGCATACCAACAACGTTCTTTACGAGAAGTACCGAAGCGAGAAGCTGGTTGCTATGGGCGTGACACAGGACCACTCGGTGTTCAAGGAGGTGAACCCAGCAGCCAAGATGGCCGAGGAGCGCGCCATCCACGAGGCGAGGTTGAGGAAGATGGAAAACGAGATGAAGCTCGTCTTCCAGCAGAAGGTGGCCGAGAAGGAGGCCAAGCTCAAGCAGAGCGAGGAGGAGCTGTACGCGCGTCACCGCGAGATGCGCGATGCGTTGGAGAAGCAGAGGCAAGAGCTCGAAGACAAGCGCCGCAGACTCGAGAGCGGGCGTCCACTCACACCCGAAAAGGTTTCGCAGGCGACCAAGAAGAAGGGCTTCTCGCTGCGAAACTAAGAATGGTTCTCTTCGATGGCCAGGATCGGGTTAGAAACGCTGCTGCTCTGGTACTCGCTAAGAAGAGGAAAGGGGGGAGACATGTCAGAAAGCTCATCATCGGCGGGTCTTGTCTCGTCTTGCCAAACCTTGTTTCTCGCGAACTCAGCGCGCGCATCTTGCCTGCTTAGCCACGTTGACCCAAATTCCGCTTCTTCTTTCTGTTTTGCAATACTAGCGACGTGATTTCTGATATGAAAACCTTAACCATGAGTTTGTGACTGTAGCAAAAAGAGCAGCAGATTGTCGGCCATTCCGTTCCTGACTTGATTGGCTTGCAGTTGAAAGTCAGTTGTAGACCTGCTCTCGGATGTGCCGGACCCTGAGAAGCGAATCACTCGCATCCCGTCAAAGCGTCACTCTCTAACTGCAGGGGCGGGGTGAATCAGCAGCCTCGATTGATTCTCTTAACACACTCGCTTCGATTCGGCTCAAGATGAGCATTGGTTGCCTCAAGTGCTTTTCTACAAAAGGAGACGCCCCGTTGAGCTGGTTGACGATGCGTCTTTCCTTCTTTTCATCATTACCTCCTCTAATTCGAGCTTCGGCTGTCCCGACACAGCTGTCTCATTGCGCGATGAGATTCTCACACTCTCCGATATGCGTCGTAGCGCTTGTCGCCCTTTGCTGCTTCAGCACGGCTTTCGGTGTGCCCAGCCTGTTCCGTCGACAAGCATCGAAGCCACAACTCGATCAGTCATCAGGATCAGACGTCGACCTCCTCGAGCTCGATCCTGTCGATCAGTTGGCAATCTTTGGCGATTCGGGTAAGACCCTCCATTCATTTCTCACAAACGTCTACAGCAAGAGGCACAGCTGACGATTTTGCACATCGTCAGACCGATCCCTCGCAAAAGCCCACGATGGACAGGAATGCTACGCTCGAATCTACGACCAGGTCAAAGCAGGATGCGCCCGCGATTCAGATATGACGCCAGACGAGAGGATGCTCGGTAAGCTATTCATATCCATTCGAATTCCAGGCGAAAGAAGCGGCACCGAAGCTGAGACGCCTCTATTCTGTCAGCCTCTGTTCTTCTGACGCTATGCGACCTGCGAGCGTCCAACCAAAGCGTGCCCTGGGAATGTACTGCAGCACGAGAAACGGAGCAGCAGGCATCGGTCGAGCCTTGTATTGAGTAAGTGGGACATCGTCCTCAGAATGTCGGTAGGCGTGTCAACGAGCTAACGCATACTCTGTGTACTGCCCACAGAGCTTTGTCGAGGAGTACACGTTACTGGTCCAGCTACGCCGGTTATCTACGAGAAGTGCCCCGGATGTGTTTTGCTCTGCAGCGCTGGAGGGATACGGGTAAGCAGCTAGCCACCATCGCTTGGCAAAGACAGTGCTGTACACTGACACACATTTGTCTGCAGATCACGCCAGGGAGATGTACAGAGCTGCGACTCGAGAAAAGATTGCTCTGATCCGTCTTTGGCGTCAGAAAGTTGAAGAAAGTGCGGAAAGGAGCAACGCGGAGCGACTCGATCGTCAATCGTGGTTTCAGAACTTGTCGTTGCTCAAGACTCAGATGCAGGATGATTTCCAGGTTGGTACAAAATGGACGCCGATCAGCTTGTGAATCAGGACGCCTTGCACTGACATGACGCTTCTGTTTCCGTGTGGTAGCATATTCTGTCGTCCTTCAGATCGTTCATTTCGACACAACAGGAGAACGAGAAGGGCGTCACGCAGGCTGTTGAGACTCTCGAGGTAGGTGAAAAGCGGTTCATCGACATCAAGACGCCGCATGCTGACATAAATTTGTCCTGATCGTTCAGTTGTCTCTCAAGCAAGCTGCGTCAGTCTTGATCGAGGAGTACAGGGACGCTGTTCAGCGCTACTCAGAGGAGTTATCGATGCAGGTGAGTAGAAAGACAGGGTGCGGATTTCGAAAATGCGCGAAGTCGCTGACTCGGAATGTCAATCAATTGCCACTCCTCAGCTGCAGTACGTTGTCGAACAGCACGGCGACAATTTGCAGCATGCCACACGAAATTATCTCGAAAAGGCGGCCGGACTACTCGAAGCTAGCCTGGGCGGACCGTTGCAAGACGTGCAGTCCATCGCTGTCACTCTGGGATCCCACACGGGTGCTCTTGCAGCTGTCCTGAAGACTCAACACGAACTCGTGTCGGAGTTGTCTTCAGCATCGACTGGAATGCTCTCGCTCCAGCAGCTTCACGGAGAGCAGATGAACAACGAGCTCGACAGCTTTTGGCAAATCCGGACCGATTTTCAGACGATCGGACAGGACATCAACGCTACGCAACAGAATCTCGATACGCTGTTGAAGTCCCAGGGACTCGGGCCCTCATTTTCTGTGCTCAGTGGCGCTGTTTTTGCGGTTGAGCGCTTGCTTCTATGGTCAGTGGGGGAGTTCGAGCAGAGGATTGGACTGGGTGTCGGCAACAGTAGGTGCAGTTCTGACTTGAGGCCCAAGAGCGAATGATCCTTGCTGACAATTGCCGTCTCGTCATTCGCTGCTCTAGTCACTGCGTGGCGATGCTTCCGCTGGCTCGTTTTCTTTTGGCCAGCGACGCTCAAGCTGAAAGCGATGCTCGGGTATTCTGCTGCGATTCTCAAAGCTCTGTTCGCGGCATTCGTTGTGCTGTGTATGCTGTTGAAGAGCTTCCTACAGCCTTTTTACTCTATCTCGAGGAGGCTATACGTGCATCTCACGGTGAGTTTAGACTGCTTGATAGGTCCCCGAGCGATAAGAAAGGAAGCTAACCTTATCTCGTTATCATCCTCTAGCGTGGGGTGACAGGCCGAACAATGGAGGCTGAGGTACATCTCGACAGCACGGATGAGGTAGCCGAGACACATGTCAAGATGGAGCCAGTGATGACGGATTCTTGGTGTGTTGTGCCAGACGCTCCTCGGTCTCTGGAAGCTCGTGCTCAGATCGCTTCTCGCTGCAGTACGCCACACGAAGCGAGGACCGGTTCGGCACAGCACGGATCGTTTTCGCTGCGACGTTCGAGGATTCACTGTCCTTCCGCGAACTGACTTGGGGTTATTGTTTGAAATGCAGATTGCTCGAGCTAATGTTACAGATGTTTTGGTGAGAATTAGTGTGTGACAGAGCAATCATGTTGAGCTGATGCGGTGGTATGCGGGTGAAGCAGTTTCGTACTCTCGTACGAAGAGGCGATGTTTCTCTTTTGCGATGTACCTGTAGGGAGTTGGAAAGAAGGTGTCAGTGAATTAATCTCCGAGGATTGTAGACTCGATCGTGTTGACGGCGGACACTTACGACAAGAACTCGGCCAAATGTTCCTTCAACAAGCTAATCGACTCGGCGTCCATCGAGGTGTGCACGATGATCATGGGTAGGTTGACGAACAGCCTCAGCAGGTGTTCTGCGCCGTACACGTCGCTGGGTTCCATATCGCCGCCCATGCTGCCGTTGCCGGTCCTGGCGTTGCCTACGTCGCCGTCGCCCATCTTGGGGCCGTTCTTCTTGCGGTACTCGACGTACTGGGCGCGTTCGAAGCGGTAGAGCAGGTTCTGGCCGAGCGAACGGTCAAAGTAGAGCTTGAGACCTTTGAGCACTTCTTCCACCACCGCTGGGCTTTTGGATTTGGAGGAGGATTCGGAGCGTTTGGAGGCGAGGTAGTGGGACTTGTATTCGTCGAGTATGTCCGAGACGCACGGTTTGCGCGGGAGCGGGACGAGCATGCCCGACTTGGTGATGTGCTCCCAATCGTCGACCAGCTGCAGCTTGAGCTCGTCGGGCAAGGAGATCTTGACCTCGGGTCGGCGGAGAAACTCGTCCTCCGCCTCCACCGTCTCCCTGCTCCTCTTTCCGCGAGACTTTTTCTCCCCCCCCTCCTCCGCCAACGCCCTCGCCCTCTTACCCCCTCCTCCTCCTCCTCCTCCACCCGCACTCGAAACCTTCTCAGAGCTCAGCGACCCCGACTTCGCCGCCTCCTCCAGCGTGCCCTTGCGCGCGAGGTTCTCCTCGTTGTACTTGAGCAACCGCGTCTCCGGCACCCACTCATCCCACGTCTTCTTCCACCCATCGTAGTGCACCAGGTAGTGCGGCCCCACCTGCGCCGTCACGTTGTCCTCCCCCGTCCACTTCTCCGCCTTGAGGATCTTGGCAGCGTAGATGAGCGGGCCGTGGAAGCAGAGCACCTTTTCGGATTCGGCGTAGAGCATGACGGAGGAGAACAGCGTGTGCGTCAAGAAAGAACGGGGCGCGGCGCGTTTCGAGGTGTGAGCCTGCCGGCGGAAAAGTGGGATCTTAGAATGCAAGCGATGTGTGTGGGCTGCGCGAAAAGTAGTGTGGTATGGGTTGGTCGTCGGATCTCGACTGCGCGTGTGAAGGTTGACGAGGGTGGGTCGGGGATGCTTCGGAAAGGTATCGATCGTGTGTGCGGTTGGTGGTGGTGTAGGAAGAAAAAGGTGCGGTTTTCGTCGTGCGGTTCCAAGGTCGTGAAGGACCCTTTTGAGAAGAACAGAGTGATTTGTGCGTCGCGACATGTAAGGAAGTGTATGCGCGACAGGTGGGCTTTTGGCGTGGAGGCGAGCATTCCATTAAGTCGTGCGAGAAAGAACCCCACCACGGCACACTTTGTTACCATGTTCTTTCTTGTCACGCTAACATGGTGGTCTTCGAAAAAAAACAGGTCGGAGATGCAAACCTGCTCGCTACCTGACGGCTTGCAAAGTCGTGTGAAAGGATAGACGACCTGCAGCGGACCGCAAAGCTTTTGGGGAAGAGCTACCAAACAGCCCGCTTATCCGAGGCTCCAAAGCTGGGAGATGCCCTGATTCATCGTTGCGGTACCTTCGTTCGTCATGCTTGGGCTCGCGTAGAAAGAGAAAACATCAGAGTTGTCCCGCATTATCAAACTCGCAAGGACCTCGTCAGGACCGTAGGCTCGGATAGCGCGTGGATCCTCCTCGCTGACGACCACCGTCTCCGTCATGATTTCTGGAGCCGACCTCCCCCGCGCGACTGGGTTGGGAACGTCATAGGCGCGCGCGGTGTGATCAAAGCTCAGAAGGTCCCTGCGTAGAGTGGGGGAAAAAGGAAAGGTCTACGAAGAAGCAAGATACCGTGATATGCTCACACGAGCCCCATGCTAGAGGGGTCGGCTACGGGTTTTGGAAGCAACGTGTGAGAGAGGGCAGGAGCCGGAGTGTTTTTCGCTGAGACGAGAGAGGGTGTGTTCCAGCCCGCAACTGTGAAAACCGCATCACCAAAAGGTTTCTTTCAAGACGCAGCCGCCATCTTGGTCGGGTTCGAGCTCATACAAAACCTTAACTGAGCCGGTCAAAAATCAGACCTGCAGGTGTGCAAAACTCGCAGCTGTTGTCAAAGGTACGAAACCCGCTCGCTGCAGCAATGGAACGGGACCGATACCTTTGCAGACAAGAGTTGTGGCTGAGCTGGCGACACGGCAAGATGCTTGGCAAGCTGCTGACCAGCTGACGACGTCTGACCTTGGCGTCCGCGGGGATATCCAACCATGGCCAACTCTCTCCACAGCATCGGCTGTGCCGGTCAAATCTTTCTGCTCGTCCCCACCACTCTGTGACTGAAAATTTAAGATTTCAAAAAATAATTTTTAAAATTCATTGCTGCGAAATGGAGAGAAATTCAGAGGCAGCTCGCTTTTGGGCTCACAACGTCACACGCTTTCGTTTTCCCCAGCAAAGGCAGGCCCATGCGCGGCGCCAATCCAGCCAAGGTGAAGCGAGGGGGGAGCGACAAAAAAGGTGGAGTTTGAAAATTCACATCCACACTGTGAATGCTCTGTAATGTCGCAGCGAGCACAGCAAGCCCTGGACGGAGAGAGATTGCCTTGGCTTTGGCTTGGCTTGAAATGAGACACATAGACAGAGAGAGAAAGAGCGCTTTCAAGCATCGATGGACCGACTGAGCCAAAAAAGAAATCGCAACAGCCGCCGCCTCTCGTGAGTGGGTATGTGCGCCTTGAGCTTAGCGTTGTGCTTAGGTCGCGTCATCATCCCACGCCTTTAGCGGCTGTCGGCTCTCATCATCCTTTTCTAAGACACAAGTGGCTTCAACCACCTCATCCATCCTTGCATCTCGACGACCATCTTCATTGCTGTTGCGGCTCCACCCATCCTTTTTCTTTACCGCTGATCCGCACTCGTATACCCACTTGACTCTGGTCGAAAACCGCATTATCCACATCGCATCCGCAGTCCAAAGCATCCCCGCAACCATGCCCAAGACCGCCAGTGTCGAAATCGACACCCCTGCCAACAAGGGCGAGACCAAGATCAGGCGTTCCTACAGGGCGCCTGATCGCCTCCTCGAACGTCCCGCCGAGGGCATCAACACCATGGCCGATGTCTTCCTCAAGGCTCGCGAACGTAAGTGTTATTTTTGCTTCCGTGTATGCTCTAGACGCTCTCGACTGTCGCATACAGCTGCACAAAGGGCGCTCTGCTTTGACATGATAAGACACACCAAGCTGACTTGACGTTCTCTGCTCCCCGCCTTCTGCATGCACTCTGTCTTTGCTGCCTCCCACAGGCTTCCCTAACAAGCCCATCATGGGCTGGCGTGACGTCGTCCGAATGCACGACGAGCAAAAGGAGGTCACCAAGGTCGTTGACGGCAAGGAGGTCAAGGAAAACAAGACCTGGCAGTTCTACGAACTCTCCAAATACAAGTACCTCACCTACAACGAGTTTGAAGAGCGCATTCAGCACGCTTCCAGCGGTCTCGTCAACCTCGGCCTTAGCAAGGACACCCGCTTCAACATTTACGCCGCTACCGCCGTCAACTGGCAGAACATGGCCCACGCCTGCTTCCGTCAGAGCATCCCCTTCTGTACCGCTTACGAGACCCTCGGAGAGGAAGGTCTCCAGCACTCGCTTTCCGAGCCCGAGGTGGTGGGTGTCTTCACCAACGCAGAGCTGCTTCCAACGCTCGCCAACGTCATTGACAAGGCAGAGACGGTCAAGTACGTCATCTACGACGGCAAGCCCGACGAGAAGCACCTCAACAAGGTCCGCGAAGTCGTCTCTTCGCGTCAGGGTAAGCTTTTGACCATCGAGGAGCTGTGGCAGGAGGGTAAGGCCAACCCCGCCGAAGGGCACCTCCCCACCGCCGACGATGTCGCCTGTATCATGTACACTTCCGGCTCCACGGGTGCTCCCAAGGGTGTCATTCTCACCCACGGAAACCTCGTTGCTTCCATTGCTGCCGTCGAGCTTCACATTGGAGACTTGCTCAGGCCCGACGACACTTTCTTGGCTTACTTGCCGCTCGCCCACATTCTCGAGTTCATCGTCGAATGCGCCTTCATCTATGTCGGTGTCACCATGGGTTACGGAAAGGTCAAGACGCTCACTCAGGCTTCCGTCCGCAAGTGCGACGGTGATATCAAGGAGTTCAAGCCCAGCATCATGATTGGTGTCCCCGCCGTCTGGGAGCTCATCCGAAAGGGAATCCTTGCCAAAGTCAACGCAGGTGGCTCGATCAAGCAAAAGGTATTCAACGGTGCCATGACCATCAAGAAGAACAACGTGCCCTTGCTCACCTCGGTCGTCGACTCGGTCGTTTTCAAGGCGGTCAAGGAGCAGACCGGTGGACGTCTGCGTATCGCACTCTCTGGTGGTGCCGCTCTGTCCAAGGAGACGCAGGAGTTCCTCAACAACGCTCTTGTGCTCTTGCTCCAGGGTTACGGTCTTACCGAGTCGTGTGGTATGACTGCCATCCTTCACCCCGAGTTCTACTCGTACGGTCCCTCGGGTGGTTGTGTCCCCGCTATCGAGGTCAAGCTCCGCGACGTTCCCGACGCTGGATACTTTAGCACCAACAACCCTCCTCAGGGTGAAGTGCTCATTCGCGGACCTTCCATCACCAAGGGCTACTTTAAGCGTCCCGACGTCAACAAGGAGTCGTTCGAAGACGGCTGGTTCCTCACCGGTGACGTTGGTCAGTGGAACGCCGACGGCACCCTGCAGATCATCGACCGTAAGAAGAACCTCGTCAAGCTCTCTGGAGGCGAATACATTGCCATCGAACGTCTGGAGAGTACGTACAAGTCGTCCAACTTGGTCTCGAACATTTGCGTCCATGCTAGTAGCGATGCTAAGCAGCCCATGGCGATCATCTTCCCGCGCGAGGACAACTTGACCGCAGCAGCCCAGAAGGCGGGTATCAAGGGGGCCGATTTGGAAGAGTTGTGCAAGAACAAGCAAGTCGCCAAGTTGGTGCAGGATGACGTCAACCAAGCGGGCAAGAAGGCCGGATTCAAGAACTTGGAGATGCTCCAGACGGTGTTGCTGGTGCACGAGGAATTGGCGATGACGGCAGCGCAGAAGTTGTCGAGGAAGGAGATCATTAAGAAGTATGAGGACGAGATCAAGCGTGTCTACATGTGAAAGGTTTTTGGACTCGGTTTTGTAACTGCCCTCGGTGGTAGAGATACCTTTTGAAGTGACTTTTTTTGATGCGATACAGTATGGTTGTGGGACGGTGTGTGCACTGAGAAGCAAAACTTGGTTGAAGCGTTGTAAGACGGGGAATCGCTGCTCCCGCTCTCGTCTTGGCAGGCCCGGCTCCAAGGGGTGTGAGAGCGTGTCCACAGACTGAGGGCGTGTGTGTGTGTGGAAGCATGCCAATCTGAAGCGTTGTGGTTTGTCGAGGCTGTCGTCTTCGTTTCCGTCTTTGCGGTCGTCTTTGCTCTCGTCTTCACGCTCGTCTTCACGCTCGTCTTCACGCTCGTCTTCACGCTCGTCTTCACGCTCGTCTTCACGCTCGTGTTTACTCTCGTCTTTGCTCTCGTCTTTGCTCTCGCCTTTGCTCTTGTCTTGGCTTCTCGTCTTGGCTTCTCGTCTTTGCTCTCGTCTTCACGCTCCTCTTCGCTGCTCTCGTCTCCGCCCATTTCAAACAGCACCGGTTGGACCCGTATACGAGCATGCACAGACTCAAAGGCACGCGCGCGCGCGTTTTCTGTCAAAGCTGATACCATTCCATTCTAAAATCCTAACCCTCATCCTCACTCCCACCCTCCTCGCTCTCCTCCTCCTCCTCCTCCTCACTCTCGTCACCTCTCTCCACCACCACCGGCTCCACGTTCACCTCTCGATCCGCGCCCACGTAGCTGTCGCACACGAGCCAGATCTTCAACCTGTCGTGCCGTCCTTCCGGCAGGGTCACCTCGAGCTGGATGTCCATCGTCTTGCGGATCGTGAGCTTCTTGATCGCGAGCAGCGTTTTGGTGCCCGGGTCGCCGATGACGATCCACCACTGGACGAGCTTCTTGCTCGGATAGAAGGGGGACGAGACGACCAGCTCCGCTTCCTCGTCGTCGTCGAGCGAGAGGTGGACGGTGATACCGATGGGATCGCTCGCCGTATGTTGCCCCTCATCAATCGTGTACGCCAGCTCGATGTACGGGAACCCGTTGACGAAGGACGCCACCGCCGCAACCTGCTTCTTGTCCATCTGCAGCAGCTCGTCCCGCTCCACCTCCGACAAGTCGGCGAGCAAGTCCGACAGCGCATACACATCCGTCACCCCCCTCTCCTTACACCGCTCCACCACCTCCTTCCCGAAACCCGGCACCTGCCTCAGCACCGAATCCGACTCCCACACCGCCTGCACCACCATCTGGCTCACCTCCATCGCCACGATCGCGTTCAAAAACGCGTTGCTGCTCATCACGTCCACACTCGCCGAGAGCAACGTCAACACCTTCGACAGCACCCACCGCTGATCCGCCTCCAGATCCACCGGCAGCGTCAACCGCGCAAAGTGCGCCTGCAGCAGGATGAAAACCTTGTGGTACGGCGACACCAAATCCAGCCGATCCAGCTTCATCGGCAACCGATCGTAGATCCGCTGCAGCAGCACATCCTCGTGCTGCCGAATCACCAGATCCTCCCACTCCGCCGCACTGCTCACCACCTCCAACAGACCCTTCACCTTCGTCCTCCCCTTCAACGACATGTTGAACACATCCACCGTCACGTAGCTCACATTGTAGAAGCTCGCCACCATCCCCAAATTCAGCGGCGAAACATCCATCTCGTCCTCGATCGCGATACACTTGCTACCCTCCAGATCGGCCAGCGTCGTCTCGACCAGCTCGGACAGATAATCTCCAATATGCTGCATGCTCTTGCCCTGACAGTTGTACGCCTGCGGGTTCTGCTGTAGCCGCCGATACATGAGCGTCCACGTGAGGATGTCGACCGCGGCCTGCTTGTCGTCGATGGTGCGCGCGACGATCTCGGCGTTGAAGAAGTCCTGCGTGTACGTGGGCAGGCGCGACTCGATGGGCAGCCCTTCGGCGAGGAACTTCTTAAAGTAGTCCTTGCGCGTCGATTGACACAGCAGCACGAGGCGCGACACACCCTGCTCGTTGGCGACCGTGCACCGGCCCACCATCTGGAGCACGTCGGGCAGCGCGTAGTCGACGTACCGGTGTTCGCGGCCTTCGTACGTCTGCAGCGACATGATCAGCACCAAGTGGGCGGTGAGAGGGATGCTCCACGCGGTTTCTTTGCTAGCGACAACGACGCGGATAGCATCGGCCGAGAACAGACGCTCGACGATCCGACGGTCGTTCTTGGTCAACCCTTCGTGGTAGTACGCTATACCGCTGGCGAGCAGCTCTCGCAGCTCTCGATCCTGCACCCTCTGCAGGTGCGGCTCCAGATCCTCCGCCTCAATATTCAAGAACCTCGACTCGCCATCATCGCTCCCTCCCTCCCCTCTATCGCTGTCAGCCACCACATACGCCAACAGATCCTCCGCCGTCAACTTGGCCTGCTTCCTACTCGGCACAAACGCAATCACCGGCTGGTCCTCCGCATGCTCGATCATCGCCAGGTACGCCGGTTTGGCCATCGCGATCATCATGCTCGGGAAGTGCGGAATGCTGAACGTCTGGATATGCACCTCCATCGGCACCTGCCTTGCACCTGGCGCAAAGTTGAACACGCTTCCGCTGGGCGCACCGAGCCAGTCGCCGAGGTCGCGCGCGTTGGCAAGCGGCACGCTGAGCGCCACCATCCGAGTAGCGTTCTGCGTCTGAGCGGCGACGAAGCGGGCGCGGGAAGCGACGATCTCGTACGTGGGTCCGATGCGTGCGTCCCCGATCATGTGGATCTCGTCAAAGATGTACAGCGCCACGTTCTGGACGTTCTTGCGTTGACGCCAGCGGCGCGAGAGAACATCCCAGTGCTCCGGCGTGCAGACGACGATGTCGGCCATCTCGAGCAAACGCAGGTCAGCGCTGGTCTCGCCAGTGAGGCCGACAACTTCCTTGCCGTCCTTGTAGGAGCCGAACTTAGCCTTCCATTCGGTGACGCGAGGGGCAACCATCGATTCGTAAGGTACGACGCAGACGGCACGACCTGCTTCTTCGTCCTTCCAGAGCCGCAAGAGTGCAAGCTCGGCGCAGACAGTCTTGCCGCTGCCGGTGGGCGCACCGACAAAGACGGAATCGTCGCTGCCGTACAGCGCATGGAACGTCTGCGTCTGCACCTTGTTGAAGTGCGAGAAGGACTTGGCGTAAACCTCTTCCGCAGCATCGTCGTGAAGTGCGGAGACAGGCTGCGGCTGCAATTCCAACAACGGCGTGTGAGGCGGGAACTTTTCGGGAAGGATGAGGTTCTTGAAGGAGATCGGCAGCCGCACTTCACTGTGAAGCCATCGATCGCTGACCACGCTGATAAAGTAGTTGGGCGGGATCGGCTCCGTCATGGGGATCGTAAAAGTGACCGTGTGCTCCTGTTCCGCATACTTGCGCAGCAGCAAGAACTGGTCGTGGTAGTGCAAGATCTCGGCATCCACATCCTCGACCATGATCCAGAACGACTGAGCACCGCCGTGCACCTTTTCGTCCCACTGGAAGTCCGGCGTGATCGTAAGCTGTACATGGAGCAGCGAGCGGGTGAGAGGTTGGAAGAAAGCCTGGAGCTCCAGACGCGGGAACTGATGAACCAGTCTGTGAACAAGTCGTCCCGCTTTCGGAATGCCAATGAGCTCGCCGATTTCATTGGGCTCGAGATCACGCAATCGATTCCACGGATACTCTTTGCGCTCCAGGCGGCGAATCAGATCGGCCGGCACGCCACGGAACTGGCGCAACGGCGTCATCGAACCCCATTGACGCGACTCGACCATCTTGCACAGGTCCAGCGCCATCCTGCTGAGCCTCGCGTAGCCACGCTTGAGACAGATCTCGAAGATAGCGCGCAAGATACGTCCGGCTGACTGCGTGACGTACACCATATCGGCAGCGAGAACGTAGCCGTCAAGCTTCAGCTGAGAGATCCACGACTGCAGGAGAACATTGACCTTGGCGATCGGGTCGTCCGCAGACTCCTTGACCGGCACTGGAACACGCTCGAGCAGTTTGGCCACTTCGAGCTTCTCATCCTGTCGAACGACCTGATGACGGAACTCGTTAGAGAGCGCAAAGATGCGGAAGAGCTCGATCAGGCCAAGCTGCGGCTTGATCTGTTGGTGGTAGGTCGACATGCTGTCGTGCGTGATGTAGTAGTGCGAGGCGATGCGGCCAAGCTCGTTGGAAGTGAAGTTGCCCGTGCGGCGCTCGTAGCGCAGCAAACCACACTTTTCCAGCAGTGCAGCGGCGGTGTGAATAATATCGGCACGCTTCTGCTCGAGGAACGGATCATCTTCGGCATAGTCAGCCGTGACGCTGTACAGCGTGGGCGAACGCAGCATTCGCACGTAGAGATAGGTGTAGCCTAGCCAGGCCACGGCCTCGTCACGGTTGCGGATGGTGCCGAGGACAATCTCGGCGTTGAGATTGTCGGCAAGCTTGGAGACGAGCTGGGATTCGATCGGCAGCTGCTGGTTGAGCAAGCTGAGATAGTACTGCAGCTCAGAGTGGTTGGTGATGATGATACCCTCGCCAAACGTGTCGAATTGCGGTCGACCGGCACGACCAAGCATCTGGAGCATGTCCTGCGGCGTGATCTCGCACCAGCGACCTTTCTCTGGATTGTAGATCTGCGTGCCTTTGATGATGACGGTGTGCGCTGGCAAGTTGACACCCCATGCGAGGGTGGCGGTCGAGACAAGCACCTGAAGGTGACCGTCAGCGAAAAGCGCCTCGACAAGCTCGCGATCGAGTCGCGACATACCGGCATGATGGATACCGAAACCGTACGGCATGACGTCCTTGAGGTCGGCGTCAGTAACGTTGTCGAGCTCGGATCGCAGCACCTCCTGGCTGGCAGGCGAAGGCGGCAAGAAGCGGTTGAGCGTATCCTGCTCCATGGCTTTGTCGCGAATGAACTTGGCCGTCTTGGCCGTCTCTTTGCGCGAATGGACAAAGATGAGGACCTGGTTCTTGCCGGCTTGGTCCAGCGTCTTTTCGTAGGTGACCTCGTTCATGACGAGCAAGCGCTTGATGGCCTTCTTCTCGGTGATGCCGACATACTCTTGCTTGAGTGGGCAGGGTCGGTAGTTGGCCTCAAAGTAGAAGAGGCCGGTCTTGGGGTTGACACGGAGGAAGGTGGCTACGTCTTGATAGTTGGGCAAGGTGGCAGAGAGGCCGACCAGACGAACCGGGTCGTTCATCTGCTCCATGCGACGGATGGTTCGCGAGATGATGGCTTCGAGCACCGGGCCACGGTCGTCGTGCAAGAGGTGGATCTCGTCAACGATGAGAAGACGAACAAGGTTGGTGTAAGAAGTGTCGGTGCTCTTGCGGCTGATGACATCCCATTTCTCGGGCGTGGTGACGATGATCTGAGTCTCGGCGATCTGTGCCTTTGTCAACTGGCTGTCTCCTGTGAGCTCGTTGACAACGATGCCATACGACTGGAGACGATCGCGGAAGTTGGCTGCTTGCTCCGAGACGAGCGCCTTCATGGGAGCGACGTAGACGATCTTGAAAGCGTTGAGGTCGATCTCTCCGGTGGCTTCGTCACGCCACTTGCCGATCTCGTTGAGGATGGTGAGCATGGCCACGTTGGTCTTACCGGCACCGGTGGGTGCACATAGCAGCATGGGTTCATCGGAGCCGAAAGCGACTGGATAGCAGCGAGATTGGACAGGGTTGAGAGATGTCGCGCCCGGGAATGCGCCTTGAGCCCATGGAGGCAGACTGGTGATCGGCACAAGCTCGCCTTCGCCCACGGTCCTTTTGGTGGGGGCCGGAATGTGAATCTCCTCGTATCCCTTCTTGGTGCGCTTGAAACTTCCCTCTGGCAGACGAACTTTGGCGTTGGTGTTGAGATGACCGCCCTGCGTAAAGGCCATTGCTTCGAGATCGACTCCGCGTCTTGGCTGTGCTGTGGAACCGGGAGCGATGGTGGCACGTGAAGTGAGACGTTTCGCTTTGCGCTGAGCGTCTTCGAGGTCGATGGGCGTGAGACCGTTCGAGGTCTTACCGTTTGTAGAGGCACCGTTGGCGGTTGCTGCATCACCTTGCAATGCCTTGAGGATCCAAGCGACGCCCTTCTCGCGCATTGCGACTTGGACGTTGACCTTTTCATCATCGTCGGCGCGTGCTAGGCGTGTACACCAGACGACGGCATCCCTGTTCTTTGTGAGAATCTGAACGAGCTCGAACTTGTCGTAGTCGAGGAGCTCCATGAGGCCGTTCTCGCAATCGCGGACGTCGGACTCGGCAGAGAGAATGTCAAAGGCGCTGTCGGCCTTTTCGCTGGCCTCGTGCGCGTCGGGATAGTGCTGAGAGATCTGGCGTTGGATCCAAAAGGCGTCGATGTCGCGCGGACTGACATGATTCGGATCGCGCTGTTTGGCATCGCCGTTAGCGGCCGAGGTGCTGGTGCCGATCATGAGCTCATCTTGATCATCGTCGTCAACAGCATCTGCGTCTGATGCATCGCCGTCGGTCCCTCTTTGCCTTGGCCCTGTCTCGTCGTCAGACGCATCCGAGTCGTCGCTACCATCTCTGACAACATAGTTGACGCCATCCTGATCGCTTTCTTCCTCGTCCTCGTCGAATAGCACTGCCACGCCAGTCTGCTCGTCAATCTCGCCAATCTTTGCATCACCATTTCCAGCGCCATCCGGACGATCTGGCTCGTCATAGTCTGTGATTTTTTTGCTGAGGTTGGTGAGCTGGCCGAAGGTTTCGCTGCTGAGCGTGCCCAAGATCTCTTGGATCTCGCTCTTCTTTTCCAAATCTTTGAGGTCGTCATCTTTGAGAATCTCGAGGGTGGTGTCGGCAGCGGAACGGACGACATCTTGAGCCTGGTCACCTAATGCTGTGTGAACAATGCTGAGGATGAGCTCGTAGATGTCGCGAGTCTCTGCTGTTTTGGGGTGGTAGCGAAGACCCTCGAGTTCTGAGGTTGCTTGAAGGATGTCGGTGTATGAGTTTTGATTAGAGAAAGAGGTGGAAGCAGCTTGACGCTTTGGCAATGGCTGGTTCAGATGATCGTCTGTCTGCGCCTTTTTGCGCTTCTTGTCGAGGTTCTTGACGCCTTCTGATTGGACTGCCGAGCCCATGTCGCGAACGTTGATGCGACCGGCCAATGACTCGGCCTCGCCGGATGGCTCGTCGGTGCGACGATGTGAGCGGTCTGCATTGATGACAAGGGACGATAGCGCCGAATACTGGTAGCCAGAAAGATCTGGCTTTTTGGGCGGCATGATTGGCTGCTATGCAGGTGCTCTGTTGGGCAGCAAGAAGGACCTAGTATTGGAAATGAAGGCGATCGATGCCTGAAAGGCGTGCGAAGCTGTATGACACGACCTTGTACGCAGCTAGATCCGGATCATAAGTTGGTCATCAACTGGGATCGCCTCGAGAGAGATTGACCGAGACCGTGCCGAGACGGAGTGGATGGTACGAAAGCTAGCTGCCGCTAAAAACAGAAGCGGTGTTGATGCAAGAAAGAGTCTGCTAAGAACGATGGTTCCGCCTTTACACCGAGCAGCCTTGACTTTGGGATGCGCTGTTCGAGCGGTGAAAGACGAAGCTTGCGCTCGATGCCGAAGCGGTTGTAGGTGGCAAGTGATGGAGATGCAATGGTGAAGGGTGAGATGGAATGTGAATCGTCATATTCAGACAAATCTTCTTGATCATCAGGAAAAGTCGACGCGCTTGCTCAGCCAAAATTGTGATCCAACCTAACAAACCACGCAAGTCGGAAAAATCGTTCAAGTTGACGCGCGCGCGGATGGCTTTGACTGAGCAGCGTCAACTCTCAAAATTACTAAAAATTTTCCTAACATGAGCTTGTGCTTCGCGTGCTTTTGCTTGCGTCGTGCTGAGTCGTTTGGAATGGAATTGACGCACTTCTTCCTCTTCTCTGTTTCGTCTCTCTTGTCCCTCTTCTGGCTGCTGCTGCTGGATTTGGAGAGACTGCAGCTCGCACATGCGCCAATGCTGCGACGACAACTGCGCAGACCATCTCACATTTCCCTCTGCCTCCCACCACCACCATCAACAACATCCCTCCTTCATCCTAGCTTATACCATCTCAGTGGCTCTTTCCACCGCATCACGCAACACACTCATTCAGGACTCGGCCATCTCGTCGAACTGCACAGGATGCAAGTTGAATAGAGGAGAGAGCGCATCACTCGACCACACACGCATCCGATTCGATGCACCACTGCTACTCTAGCACAATGATACCCGCAGCGCATGGTGCTTCTTTTGCCTAAACGCATATACACAACATTGCGAGCTACTCAGCCACTCCTCCGTCTGTACACGGAGCTGCTTCACTTTCAACATGATCAAACCACCGGCCATGGGCGTCTTTGCCCGCGACCCTCCTTCAGCCGGCAAAGGTAGCGCATCCTCATCCTCCAATCTACTACAGCCTCTCCCAACAGAGTTGCCGACTCCACATCCCGATTCATCATTGACAAACCAGGCAGATATAACCGCATCCGATCCACCCAATCCCGACGAAGATGCAGCACAGGACGACGACGACCAAGGCACCGTCGACGAAGAGGCCGGCGTCATCCGCTGCATCTGTGGCTGCGACGATGATGACGGCTTCACCATTCAGTGCGACAGATGTCTTGTATGGCAACATTGTGCTTGCTTTGGCATGTCACAAGCCTCTGTACCCGACGAGTACCTCTGCGAGCAATGCGAACCTCGTCCCGTCGATATCGCCTTTGCTCAAGCGCATCAGCAGAAGCGCAAGAACAACGAAGCGAGAAAGGCGCTCATGGATCGCAACCTGAAACGACAGGCTCAGGCACTCGCATCCAACACCTACAATCAGCCCTATCTCTCTTCAGATTCTGTTGCCTCGCCTACGTCCAGCACCCACCCAGCCTCCTCTTCATTGACTGTTGAGGATTCGTCCTTCGGTAGTCATTCAAACGCCAATCTGGTACTGCCGCCAGCAGCCACCGCCCGTTCACGCAAGCCCAGCCAGGCTCTCGACCTCACCAATACACAGTTTGTCGTCCCGGAAGTCCCTGCCAGCGCAGGAGGCGCACATAAAGGCGCAAAACAGCGCAAAGGGCACAAAGGCTCTCGTAGAGGGTACGACACGCCAACTTCCGTTGTATCGACACCAGTACGCGGCGTCTTCACCCCTGGCAGCTCTAACGAACGCACAGATGACCCTTTCGACCTCGCAGATCAGTTCGAGGCTTGGCATGTCGAGTTCACGCCCATCACCAAGAACATGGTCGCAGACCCTTCGATCTTGGAGAATCTTGCTGTTGCTATGCTCGATTGGGAGGACGGCAGCCCGCTCACAGCCGTCCCTGGTCCAGCAGGTCGTGTCATTGCTCCCACAGCACCTCGCCATTCCGCCACCACCAAGCTCTCGCATTCCGAGCTCCATCCATCCTCATCCACATCATCTCCATCGTCGTCATCACCTCGTGCGCTGGGCTCTCCGAGCCTCGACGCCGAGCCTATCGGTATCTCGGCTGTTGGTCAAGAATGCGTTCCGGTCGAGCTCACCGGCCCTACCTTGGCTGACCTCGCATGCAAGACGTACGTCAGGCATATCTCCGAGTCCGCATCTGCAGGTGTGTTCAGCAATCTTCTCTACGTCAACAGTACGGCAGACGAGCCGCAGCGTGGATGGTGTGCTTTGCGCGCTTTCTCCAGACCCGTCATGCACGGTCTCTTTGCCGATGGATCCATCCCCACGGGCGCTTTCATATCTGAACTCCGTGGCGAGCTCTACAGCGCCGACGCGTATCGCAACAACCCCATCAACCAGTATGCTGCTTTAGGTGCAACCAAGCCGCATGTCCATCTCCTCCCGCCTCCGCTCAATCTCGCCATCGACGCTCGCAGATACGGAAATGAAGCCCGCTTCGCCCGCTTCAGCTGCCATCCCAATGCAGTTCTTCGACCCATCCTCTTTTACCCTAACGGTCAACCTTCAGCCCGCTCTCGTGCCAGCTCTCGAGCTCAATCGCCATCGCCAGCTGTCGCCTTCTCGAGCCGCCACAATAGATACGCCGACACTCCACCCGTAGAGACCCGCTCCGAAGAGCCGCAGCTTCTTTTCGGTCTGTTTGCCCTGACCGACATTCCTCGAACGCACGAGATCACCGTCGGATGGGAATGGGATGACGCTCATATCGTGCACTTCCTGCCAGAACTGGTTCAGAATCCATACCTGGAATCACGTCACGGCGACGTCGACGCCGACCAGCACACAGCCAACATGGTTGCTCTGGCCGAGAAGGGCGAGTTCCCCTACGCCGACACCGAGTTTTCGGTCAAGATGAGCACCGTCGCAGCAGCGCTGTTGGGTTGCGTCCTTTGCGCCTGCATTGGCTCAGCAGCTCCACCAGGGGGCGGCGGAGGCGCCAGTGCCAACAACGGCCGCAAGCAGGATTGTGCTGTGGCACAGATGCTCCGCGTAGGGAATGGCATGTCTCTTCTCAACGTCACCATGCCCGGCAAGACGAATCGCAGAGCAAAGCTGCCCGATTTTTCACCACTTGTTGGCATCCGCAGACACTGGAGACCGTACAGCCTGCCGCCCACGCCCGAGACGTCGGTCAAGGATGCCGCGTCCCCAGCCGACCCGGCTCTGCTTGCCGCTCTAGCAGCAGAAGGCGAGGCTCAGGCGATACGAATGCTGGACGACATGGACGTTGATGGAGAGGCTGGGTGTGGAGGCAACGAAGCGATTTCCAAGCGTGCAAAAGGTCGCAAAGGAGGTAGATCCAAGCATCGTCGCAACGACACGCGCGATGCTGGCTCGGATTTGGATTCAGCTGCATCGGAGTCGGACGATGAAGATGACATGCGCTCTATCGCCTCTTCGCTCACTGACCCCTTGTCGGGTTTGAGCGACAACGATACCCTCAGCGAAGACGAAGATCAAGACCTCATGGATGCCATGCGAGCCGCAAACGGCTTGCAACCGCCTCGTCAATCTACGAAGGGAGCTGAAGCCGGCGTCGTGGACGCGGAATTGTCCGGTCTCTTTCTGCTTCCTCCCAAGAAGCGTTCCATGCGCACACGCATCAAGGCCAACATGGCGGATTCTGACAATGAAGAGGTTGCAGACGACGATGCACGCGAGGAGGACGAGGATGCGCCAGTCAAGGCAGTCAAGGGTAAACGATCGGCAGATATGGCGCTCAAGGCCAAGTCTGTTTCTAAGCGCAAGAGTAAGCCCGACGCCGGTCGACCTGGCATCGACTTTTCGTCGGACGAAGACAAGGACTACGGCGACTACTCTGCCGCGACACCAGCCAAGAAGCGGAGAAAGTCGGGCAACATTGCGGATCCCAGCTCACCGCTTTCTTCGGTGCCCTCGCCCAACTCCGAGCTTTCTGGGCCGAGTCCGCCTCCTCCCGTGCCACGTTTGTCCGCCAAGCATCGCATCGAGAACGAGAAACGCATGTCGGACGTCGAGCTGTCCAAGAAGAATCGCGCCGCCAAGCGTGATCGCAACGGAAAAGCCAAAGCCACTGAGGCTCGTCCCAAGGAGTCGGCGTCCAAGCGTCGCAAGAGAGAGGAGGCACGCATTCATCGCAATGCCATCCTCGATCTCGGCGACACCGAATCCAGCGAAGACAATCTCTCGGACGACGACGACTCTGACACCAGCAAACAGGTTCGTGACGACGATGCAGATGTTACTATGGCAGATGCCGACAGCCGTGCTTCGACTCCGCGTGCGGCAAAGACAGGTGCCGGTATTCAAGCCAAGGCTGACGCGAACTCGCTCAATAAGTCGATGAAGAAGGAAAGGTTGTCTTCACCAACTGCAGCAGAGGATCGCAAGTCCGCCCAAAAAGATACCCCGACCAAGACCAAGAAGGTTCGACGCATCCTCTCTGATTCAGAAGCAAGCAGCGACGAGGGCACGCCTGCTGCCTCGATACCAACGACGGTCGAGAAGCCAGAGGAATCCAAAGCTCAAGGAGAGCCCGCTGTCGAGCCAGGCAAGGATGCCGTCAGTGATGTCAAGGATGCTGAAGTCAAGCCTGAGGCGAAGGAAGGCCTGGCAGCATCCGGTGATGCGTCTGCATCTACCATCACACCCGCACCTGCACCTGCGCCTGCACCTGCACCTGAAGTCAAGAAGGAAGAGCCCAGAGTCAAGCTCTCCCTCGCCGAATACAAGCGCCGTCTCGCCGAACGCCGCGTATCAGAACAACAGGGCGGAAATGCCTCCGCTACACCTCTCACCCCTACCCTCGCCACGCCCACCTCTGAGGTGGCGCCATCGCCCTCACCAGCGATCGAAAGGGCCGACCCTCTGCCATCCCCAGCTGCTCGAGCCTCCGAATCGATGGTCACACCGATAGCCACGGAGACCATTGCTACTCCCACCAGCTTGGCACCGCCAACACCGACGAGCGGTGTCCCAGACGCCGGCGAGGCAAGCAAGGCGTCTTCGTCGTCGGCAGCTGTGCCGCGAGGAGTTCTTTTTACGTCCATCTCAGCACCTACCGCCATTCGCTCGGTCGAGATTCCAAAGTCGCCATCGCCCGAGCCCGCTACCGGTGTGCCCACCCAGCAGCAGCAGCAGAGCGGCGTTGCGTCGTCAACAGGCACGGTCGCTTCAGAAGAGGTCAATGCGGGTGGTTCCACCCAAATTGGGGCGAGCAGCAGCACTACTGGTCCTGCGTCCTCACCAGCATCGAGCCTTGGTGCTCTGCCGCCTGCAGGCGCTGGTGCAGACACGCCCGCATTGCTGGTACGACTCGAGACGCGTCGTGGTCGAGCTCCTTCCGTGTCGCAGCAAGACACGCAGCATACTAGCTCAGCTAGCAGCGTGTCTGCGGATGCTGAATTCGCCAAACCTGTCACGAGCAGCACTACAGGTCAGGCAGCCGCGTCGACTGCGATCGCCTGGGGATCTGCTTCCACTTCGACGCCGCTACGATCACCATCGCTTGGACCGACACGTGTGCAGGCTGGTGGTCGTATGCCACCTTCGCCCTCGAGTTCAACGGCGACGTTCAACCCTCCCAAGGCGCCGCGTGCATTCATGAGCCCTCCTGGTGCGACTCTGCCGCCGCCTTCGATGACGCCATCATCCAACAGCGCTTCGGGGGCCACGGCAGCGGCATCAGCAGCGCCGGCGGCCTCGACAATGGCAGCACAGCCCACATCGCCAGCTGTCACGTCGACACCCGCGCGGGTGGGGTTGGCCGGAGCTGCCTCGGCAGGGATCGGCAACACGCCGTCCACCGCCAGCTCTGCTAGCTCGACCCAATCCTCGCGCTACCCTCTGCAAGGTCTTACGTCGCCAACACCCAACGCAACTGCTTTACCGGGCAATCCGGCTGCGTACCCGCCCCGCAACTACGCTGGCGTGCCCAAGGGTCCCGCTAGCATGCGGGATGGTGATCCGCGAGCCGACGCCTGGGCGGAGGCGCGAGAGGCGCGGGAAGCTCGCGAAGCACGGGAAGCCCGAGATGCGCGTGTTGGCGAGTATCCTCCGCGCCATCACGAGCGCGAAGGCGTCGGACGGGATATGGGCTGGGGGGAGCGGTCGCGCGAAGCGGGTATGGGCGAGCGTGATCGTGGTGGGTGGGGTCGTGAACGGAGAGGGGGGTATGGGCGGGAGTGGAGGGATGATAGGGATGCACCGATTGTGGGGGGTGAAGGTGCGGGAGGTGGGGGCAACGCGGGGTTGGCTGATCGGTTGGATACGCACGCGCACCCGCATTACGGTGCGTATCGCAGGACGTCGAATGAGTACGATGCGCCGGTGTCGCCGTATGATCGACCGGCGGAGTATGGTCGTGGGATCGTGGTGAGGGGCCGGAGTTTGGGTCTTGGAGGAGGGGGGGCGGCTGGTGGAGCGGTGGCGCCGGCAGCTGCGCCGCCGAGAGAC